>JAQQAE010011702.1:0-13493 GCA_029823295.1 Pseudamia nigra | reverse complement strand
GGACAAGAAAATGGATGGGATCAACATCCAGAGAGAAGAAGAAAAGTGAGGCTGCGTGGCAAAGGACATATGCGAGTTCCTGATGAAAAAAAGAGCCACACTTGTTGACCACATTCTCAATCATGGGTTTACAATGACCGATGCTGTCTTTTCCTGTCTGTATTGCAATGACATGGTCTGTCAACAAATTACAGTACAAACAGTAAAAGCGTAATTGTGAATCTTGTCCAGTCTCTTGCAATCGATCTCCCACTTCTCCCACAGTTTACATTAGAACATCCCTCCAGAGCAAACTGTGATATTGACAACATGACTAAGCAATTTCACGTCTTATCTGTACACAATGACACAAGGACTTGTGATTCTGATGGCACTGACATTTCATTGACACAGATATTTACTTTTGAGAGATGAACTAAGGATTTTGAATGAGACTGGCTTTTGCAGGTAATCTATGGTGTACGGCTTTCACCGACTCTTTGTGTGCTTTTTTAGTGTTGTGGCATGTTGTTTTTGCTTCTTTTTTTGTCCAATGTTTTATGAAGAATTCTGACCTTCTGTCGTCTGTTCATTTGCATGGCATCAAAATATAAGTGCAGCATAAGCACTTTTTAGATCATATACACACAAGGATGAGAGCAGGGTTTAAGACACCATCTACAGCTCTGGAAAAACTGAAAAGGCCGCTGCAATGTTTTTCTGAAATCAGCATCTCTATATGTATGACACCCGTTTGATTCCAGTGTCTATTTAATTCCAACACGATCACACCTCATTCTACTTAACGAGGTACTGATTACAGTACGTGATCACCTGAATTAAATCTCATTTAATGAGTTAAAGTAACTAAATGAAGGTTATTCTACCATGTTTTGATTTCAGAATTCTTCTGAAGTTAAAACATTAGTATAAGAATGAATATGAACTTTTTAATTTCCATAATTTGAGGTCTGAAAACACTGACCATTTGACCATTTGTCATATTCTGCAAATAAATGCGCTAAATGACAATATTTTCATTTGAAATTTGAAAGAAATTTTGCCAGGAGTGTAGAGCATAAAACATAAATGTACATTTTACTCAAATGCGCACCTATGTATAAACTTTAAAAATCAGAGAATATGATACTTTTTCAGTGGTCTCTTAATTTTTTCCACAGCTGCATAAAGTAATATGAATGAATGAAGGGCCATTCATCCAAGTCCATATAGTAACTTTACCTCTACTCCAGTACTCTTTCTGTGTACTCCACCCAACGTATGATGTAAATTACAGTCGATGACTATAAACTTAGTGCAGCTGTGGTGAGTGTATGGTCCTCAGGTAAACTCCCAAACATTGCCTGAACTTGGAAAATACCTAATAATAATTTTGACCTCGAGCTCCATAGTTAATCTGTCTGATTTGTTGTGCAGTTACTCATCTTTTCAAATAGTGTCAGATTCCATTGTGCCCATCACTTTGACATCTGCATTCCCAAATTTTCACCTCATCCCCCCCGCATATCGTCGCTCCACACTATGGGACATCAGATTCTTGTAGGCTGAAACAACCTGCTCTGCATAACACGTGCCAAAATGTGCTGACATCTATAGGTCAAAGTCATGGCTGACCTTGCTGACAAATGGTCCATTTAGCTGTTCAGAAAATGACTCCAACCTGCAGCCAAGACATCCATCCATCTTCTACATCTGCTTAGACCTGCTCAGGGTCACTGAGGGACTGGAGCCTTTCCCAGCAGGCACTGGGGAAAAGGCAGGACTCCAGACAAGTTGTTGACAAGAGCAGGGGATGTTTCACCTAAATAGATTGAAATACAAAAGCTCCACAAACTGGACCTCTCTTTAAAACAGGAATGAAATCCACCTAGTCCATTTTATATCAACACTGACAGTTTAACCCCAATTACCCCCGGTATTAATGGCATATTCCAGTTGCACTCGCAGACAGAAATTTCAGCCGGAATGCCCCATGTGACTAGATTTCCACCTCGGAAAGTTGGAGCAACCCATCCAACCCCAGCTTACCACTTCAAGAAATCAACAGTCCATAACCACTGAGTAGAGCGGAGCTAGAGTTAGATATTCTTGATGTGCAGTTTTGAGCCTGTCCAGTGTCTGTCTGTTTGTTGCTCTTTCTCTGTTCCTTTCTCTCTTCTCTGTCCACTAACCCCAACCAATCAAGATAGATGGCTGCATAATCAGAGCCCTGGTTCTGCTGGAGGTGTTTCCTCTTCTGTTTTTCCTCCCCTTCATCACCCTAGGTTTGCTCTTGGAGGTTCTGTTAGGTTCGCTCTCTGTACGGTCTTTGGATTTGGCCTTGAATTTTGAGCATGTAGACACAATCTTGGATTATGATTGGTGCTATACAAATACAACTGAATTGAATTGAATTATTTAAATGAAGCCTTCTCAGGGAGCAGGTCTCTACATCAAATCTGTGTATTTTTGCACGTTTCCATTGATTCTGTGCTCTGATTCTAATGGCATCTCTAGAACTCGTTTCTCACATTTTAAATCACAGCTTTAGGTTTGCAGCTAGTTAATGAGGTCTGGTTGAGCAAAAGTCACCACATTGCAAGTTGTTACATCACTTGCACATTTCACGTCAAGAGTTGACAAACTTTTGTTCTGAAGTTTGTGTGTCCAAATGTATTTGTGAATTTTCATCTGTGTAAAGTGACTTTCAGTTCAAAGGTCAGAATATGATGGCATTCTGACCGTTTACTTGCAAATGAGGAAATGGAGTTTAAGTATCTTGGGGTCTTATTCACAAATGAGGGGAAGTTGGAGCATGAGACTTTCTGACAGATTGGTGCAGTGCAGGGAGTTTTGTAGACTCTATCCTGGTCTTTCAAACCCTGACCTCGGGTCACACAGTGAGGTGTTTCAGGTATGTCCACCTGGGAGGAAACCCCAGGGCACACCAGGACACGCTGGATGGACAATGTCTCTTGGCTGGACTGGGAATGCCTTGGGGTCAGCGGAGTTGAAGCATATATATATATATATATATATATACTGTATTTTTTTCATTGTTTGGATTTTTAAATAGATTTTTCTGATAATTTGTCAAGTTTTTGTTATTATTTTGTGTCCTGAATTTGAATGATAGTGATAAAAATAAAGTATTTGCATATTTGGCTCTACGTATAGTCAGATTATATGCAGTACATGTTTAAGACCTTGTAAAAATATATATTTGCCTTTTCAACTTGAGGCCCATTGAAAAATGTGGGACACAGTTTGCGAACCTTTGGTTTCAATAATACATGCTTTTGTTGACATTTTCCAAAGTGATGATAAAACTCCTGCTTTGAAAATAAGACTATTTGAACAGGGATCTTTTTTCCCACAATCCTGATCCAGCAGAACAGTTTCCATAACAATTTAGAGGCAAAAAAAGAAAAAATAATGCCATACTTATATTTTTCTGAGAAAGCCTTGATGTTATTATTGTAAATGATCTGTCCAGAGATGATTCACTGAAGCTTTGCCTCACAGATAAAATCTTTCCCTTGGAAATCACCAAAGTAAAATCAAGGAAAAACAACACAAAGCAAGTGGAATTTTCATGAGGCTGGGTTGTCTCACTCTTCATTGCCAATACATTAATCAGGCCTGATAAAGGGCTGTCAGCCTGCCGTGCTGCCAATATACACAACAGCAACCCCAGCTGTTGTCACCGCACATGTTTTTTTCCCAATAATTGCTGTCTGGTTTTAAGAATGAGCCAACTTGATCAGGCTTCTCATGAAATCATTAAAAATGTTTCAAGTCATGAGGCTGATTTATCAACTGGACCTTAAACTGCTGTTCAGAGAAACCAATTAAAGAAAGCTTGAAACAAGTTAGGCTGCAGTTAGATAAGATGGGAAATAACAAGACCAGAGTAGAGACAAACACATAGAATATTTTAGAAATACCCTCTTAAGGGGGTAGGTTTTGTGGACTGGGGTTTTGGACGGCACTACAGCTGTCAGTCACCCATTTTAAATCAAACATCAGAAATAGGCTGAGTCTCACCTCAACTCTTTGAACCACATGGTGCTTTGTTTTGGAAAAAAATAGTATTACAGTTACAGAGTGAGGGAAACATAAATTTTTTTTAATGCCATTTGATTTACTCCACAGATGGTGTTTGCGCATTTAAAATAATTTACTAAGTCTGAGTTTACTAAGTCCTTCAGTATCTTACAAGTCAAGAAAGCTGAAGGTTGTTGCAAATGGTCTTGTGCTTACACAGTCATGCATCCGCTCATACACTGTCACACACCAGCGACACTCACTGGGGGAAACCTGGGGTTCAGTGTCTTACTCAGCATGTGGACATGAGGAGCCGATCCCTAACTGTTGAAGTCTACTGTGTAACTACTATGTAATTATAAACACTACAACCCATAAATCATAAAACTTTGTCGCTTCATCTTTTCACAAACTGGTCACAGCTACAGCACAGACTCTGAAGCTCAACGTAAGCAGACCTGGAATAATTTTTTAAACCTTTTTGCTCTCAAAAAACAGGTTAAATCTGAAAGATGTTCTTCCATCATTTATGTTACCCACGACAACGGAGTCAAGCGTGGGTAAGTTGGTCACCTGCGTTATCTGTCTGTCTGTCTGTGCTCTAACTCAAGAGCAGATGGAGCCAGAGTCACCAAACTTGGTACAAAAATATAGTTTATATCGCTGAAAGAAACATCTCTCAGCTTTTCCTTTTCAAAACAAAGCCATTGCATTCAATTTTCACATCTTTAATATCCATTATATGACACAATGTAATAAATAGGTATGATTTTGGTAAATAAAGTAGGCATATACTGCATACGTGTAATCATAAACTGAATTCATTGACCACAATTTCACTTGACTTCTTTTGTTCTTTTTTTGTTCTATTAAACTATATGTTTTCCTGTTGAAGGTAAATATCAATCAGTCTTAATTACTGACCTTATCAGTTAACACTGTTACTCATTGCTGTTTTTTTTGTTAAATGTTTGCACAAGTCAGCTCTATAAATGAACATTTATCATGTCTTAAGAAGTGCAGAAGGCATGAGTCTGCATCTCTGATGAGTACATTCTAGTTTCATTTTAGCTTCTCGTGACAAGTCCCCATTGGCCATGGAATAAACTATATTTTTGTAATTTAAGGATAAATATAAGAATAAATGCAGTTCCCATACCAAGTTCAATGCCCCTTCCCCAATTTGCACTAAATTATAAACCATAATGGAAATGTCAAACTTGGTGCATTAGTGTCCTATGTTTGACCCCTAGTGACCTTTGAGGTCAAATGCAAGGTCAAGGCCATTTGACCTTCAGGGGGTGTCCAAGACCCTATTCTAACTTGTCTTAAAATGTCTTGCTCCTATCTCCAATAATACAGTCACTATAGATGAAAATGTATTTAACCTTTCACTATTTCGTAACCTTGATGTTTGACCT
This sequence comes from Pseudamia nigra, assembly GCA_029823295.1. Taxonomy (NCBI): domain Eukaryota; kingdom Metazoa; phylum Chordata; class Actinopteri; order Kurtiformes; family Apogonidae; genus Pseudamia; species Pseudamia nigra. The sequence goes on along the minus strand of JAQQAE010011702.1, from coordinate 8,046 downwards.
TTTGACCTCAATAACGTAGCCAGGGGTGGGGCAAGGCCAACCCATCTACCAAGTTTGGTGACCCTAGCTCCATTTGTTCTCAAGTTAGAGCATGAACAGACAGACAAACAGATAAATGCAGGTGAACGCAGAGTCGAAGCGTGGGTAATGACTGTCGGTCTTGGTCAGATAAGTTCGTACATGAAGTTGTTTTAGTGATTACTGAATGGTGTATGCACATTGAGGAGGGCCTCAGGAGAAACAAGAGACAGAGGGGGTTGGAGAATTAGAGCTGCAGGCATGAACATTTTCAGGCAAATTCCTAGATTTTCGTCATTACACACTGCAGCTTTAACCCGCCTGTTGTCCTCATTTTCTGTATACACCCTGTGTCCTCACAGTGGTGGGTCATTTTGACCCGATGACAACAGGAGGGTTAATTGCTAAGTAAATGCCAGGACTGGTCTAATGAACAAATACAATTAAATGTAATTGAAATACCACAGCATTTATTTTCTTATTTAAACCATGTTGTTTTAAGAAATCTAATTATTGCAGTAGACTATCTCTGAGATACCATTCACTGGTCTGGTTTTTACACCTAAGACCATGTTTTGTTTTTTTTTTTTTTCAAGCGCAGCTGTGTTTTTGTAGGGAAGATAGCAATGCACCTGCAGCCTGTCTAATTTTAATACCAACACACCCTTAGGTGCACAAAATGTATTTCAATTTCAGTGCAGGCATTTGTGCTTGGGCAAGATAGGAATGAACCACCTGCTTTCGTATTTTGTAAAACTGTGCTGTTTGGAAGATAAGGCCCATTGTCTAATGTTGCAGGCAGTCTTTTGTATTTCTGTATGATAATCTAAATACAGATCAGTGTCATAAAGTTATCCTAAAAAGACTGAAATCACCCTCTCATGGATGTGTTTGAATAACACTGTAAACAAGTTGCTATAACCAAGAAAGATTTATAAAAATGAAGAAAATACACAAAAAAAGGCATAAACACACACCAAATAATCAAGAAAACTGAGCAAAAATTAAATGCAAATGAAATAAATAGTGAAAAATGAATTTAAACTGAGTAAAGCCATTGAGAAATAGAACAAAATAAAGATGAAAAAGAATCAAATAGTCAACAACATAAAAATTCAGACTAAATTGACATATTCGCTACATTTTGTACTGTATGCTAAATTAATGTACATGCCATAACATTTTAAAGTATTCAACACTTAAATGTAAGATAAAAGCCTCTATAGTATGTACCTTATTTTACACATATACTGTTGTTCACTACAGTACATCAAAATGAACTAAATCACAAACAACGCAATGCATCAATGAACAAAACTGCCATTACTAACGTAAAGCAAGAGACTTAAACACTGCATATCATGTACGGTAAAGTTATTGGTTTGGAGAATTGCACATTTTACTGATTGTGAGGTGGACAAATTCTCCCTGAAATCTATGCCTGTGTGCCAGACATATTTTGTTTCAGCTTCGATGTAAAATAGCCTTGCGGTGTAGTCCGTTTTGGCACTTTGTCAGTTGGAACAATTGGACAACTTACCCTTTAATTGTCCATTTGTCTGGTCCAAGCTAACGTCTTAATTACCATGGCATTTTGGACTTAACAAGTACTTGCAACTTCTCAGTTTTCACATAAACTCAGCGATCACAGAGTCGTGTGACAAGATAATTTAGTAAAGTACACTTGGGATTACAGATTCAGTGTAAATTTAAACCCCCCTCGTGGTTCCCGTGTAGTTGTTACATAATGTCACGCTATTGAAACCTGATTCTTTGCACCCTCCACTGTATCCCTTCTTCCCATTTGGCTGCATTAATCTGACAGTATCCTAGGCTTCTTTGTGTTACTTCATTCGAGACGTGTGGATGGTATGGCTAATTACACATATGCCTACGTGTTGGATTTCTCTGCCCACATAAAAATCAGCTGCTTTTGAATATTTATGTATCTTATAAAATAAAAAAGCAGTTAATGTGAAATGCTGATCTGGTTTTGTAGATTCCAAATGTAAACTAAATTAAAGATCACAAAATCAAGATTCACACCAAGATGATGCCATATGTCATGCTGTGTCAGTTTACCTGTAGTGTTCACTGTGAGGTGTCAAAATGTTGATTACGTTTGCAGCCACGCACACACACACACACACACACACACACACACACACACACATACACATACACAATCTGGGCCAACGGAGGATTACAGATTTGTAATGGTATTGGAAAAGGTAAGCATTTCAAAGATTTGTCATATCAAAGTTAGGGCTTTTTTTCCTCCTCATTTTGCAGTGCTACCTAAAACCCCACAGCACTGTAACTTTTCATAAACACGCCTGAGATTTGATTACGGTAAATTGCGTAGCTGCAGGTGAATCCTGTGGGTTCTGTAAACTTTAGAGGGTCCACAGATGCTGATCAGCCACCTTGTAAATCAAGAAATCATGCACGCATTTCACAAACATTTCAAACGTTAGGGACTTTCCGATTATTTGTCTTGATGTCAGGCAGACGCAGAGACACATGCAAACTACTGCCCCTTCTGGTTTTGACCAGTGGGAACAAACGTTTGAAAAAAAAAATTGCACAGGTCAATGGCAAGTTGTAGGTAATTTTCTGATCCCAGTTACACCAGTATTTACACGTTTGTCAATAAAATAGACCTTACGTGTCAAAAAGAAGCAGTTTTTGGTGAAAATGTTGAGATAAGAGTGTTAAAATATATAATAAAAACTATAAAGGGGAAGTAGTGAGCACAACATCATCATCACCCTCTACAGTCTGTTGAGAGCTGCTGAAGAGTCTGTGCAACTCAGCATACGGAGGTGCAGAATGATTATCACCTCTTTCACTACTTTATTCTCGAAGAACAAGGTTAAATGTGAAGCCCACATGTCACTATTGTTGCATCAAACTACAACTTTCTTGACTTGTCTTTTAAATTGACAAACATCATATATGTAAATGTAGGTATAATTCAAAGGAACACATCCTGTGCCATTGACTGCAATGCTTTTGTCCAAAGTCTCATAACCTGAAAGAGATGATAAAGAACGGAAGCAGGACTAAGGCCATGTTTCTGATGAGATGCTGAAGCTCTAGAGCTTTTTCAGTGGATTTGAAGAGCACTGTGTAACGACTTTAGTTTAGTTGGAAACTTTAAAGACGTCCATGTGAAAGTGACCAAATTTACTGAAAGAGCAAGCTGGTACAGAGATGGTTTTGGTGTCTGTAGCTAATTTCCACATCCATGACAAATGTCCGAGGATAAATTGGTATATAAGTCACTTGTATAAACAGTATTCAATGTTGCCACTTTGAGTGACACTTTGTATGTGTTGCATGGGCTTTGACTGATAGCTCACTGCTTGATTTGACTTTTGAGTTTACTGTTTATTAGATAAAATTCATGTGCAGCACAAAATTCAATGTGCAATATGTCAAGACTGTTTCACTCTATTTTGCAAATTTATATTCATCTACTTAGATGCAAGAATGAAGTGCAAGGATTGTTTAAAGGTCAAGCTTGCTGGGGCCTCATGCCTGTCCAATCTAATTAATGAAATCGAATAAATATCTCACCAACACTTCCAGAAAATTTTATCAGATTTGATTTTTGGAGCCAAAGACAAGTTTCCACTTTATGGATAATAAAGTTTGATTCTGATTCTGATGCAAATGTTCATTTGGATCCAAAGATGAACTTAGGTTTTGGTAGCCATGTGTCAAAGGTCAATGTTCCTAATAAAAACTACACGCTAGTTTGCTGACATTGCCTGAAGTAACTGAAATGACTTGGCATTTAACATAACTATTACTTGTTACTACTAGTTATTACTATTACGTATTACTATTACACTAGTATCCCCTTAATACTCCTGTGTTGTGAATATGTCAATATACTGAATTCAAGAGGTATTTCCTAATGCATGAAAAATAGTCGATTTAACATATATCTTAAAAATCTTGCCCCGAACTTTTGACTGGCAGTGTACATTAGTGGGACATTCATTGTCATTGAGCATGTAAACAGTGTATTCAGAATTTTTGTCTTTTTCAGAATAAGGGGACAACAATCCAGAATACTGTACGCATGTAGCTTTCACCCCTTCACTCTCTTCCCAAGCTCTAAATCTGGTCACTTCTTCCAAAAAAAATCCCAAAATGCTAGCAGTCAAAACACCAAACATGAGGATTAAAAACACTAGCCCTTAATCCGACAAAATGATCATTAGTCGTCAGATAATCTTGTCTCATCAGTGTCCGTGCTGCAGCATCAAGCAGCTGACTGAAAATGGTTTCCTGAGATTCTTTCTCTTCAAAAGCAGCATTATGACGAGCATCGACAATAAACAGAGCTGAAGGGTTACTTAAAAAGTCCAACCCCAGGAATCTGCACAGATACTTTGTTTTTCCCCAGAGTCTAGTATGCGCTCAAGTATTACTTTACAGGGTCATATCATGCTATACAGTGTATACACACAGTTCACATCTGTGTCTGCATTACATGGACACATTATCCACAGCTTCTTCTTATATAAGGTTCATGCATGAGGCCTAATAGAGCTACATCAGTCCTGTAATTATCCATCCATCTCATCTATCTCATCGTTTGCAGCTGCATGAGTCGTGGTCAGAACTGCAATAAAATGTCCAGTGCATGCTGTTAAAACAGTTTGTCTAAAAATACCCCAGGCTACTCATTATTAGATTAGACAACAGTCCAATTCCCTTCTTCCTGTACACCAAGGACTCATGTAGGACAGACCAAACTTGATGATAGGGGCATAGTGGGGTCAGACAGTGCGTCACATTAATACACTGTCATTGTCTAAAAAACACATTAGCGTGAATATGATGTGACACTTGTGCAATTATAAATTTTTTGCAGGGCACAGTGTGACTTTTTTGTTTTCAATGATAAGCCACAGTGAGAAGTATATACCTTCATATTAACTGGAAAACACTTTTGGTCTGAATAATTATGTTACAAAAACCAGGGTTAGAAATACTTTGACCCGTGATGAGTCAAATCGCATTATTCATGTTGGGCTGTTACTGTATGTAAAGCATATGCGACAAGCAGTCTCATCTTACCTATTAGTACAGTACATTTTCATATTCATATTCAGAAAGAAAATCCTGAAAGCACTTGGACAGAAATCGAGTGTGCCTGCTGAGTCCATCAGTAATGTTAGAAACAGAACAGACAGCACCATGATCAGTACTGTTACAGCACTGAGTCATATGAGCTGGTGCAATAATTATTTAAAAATCTAGGGACAAGGACATTGTTTTCAGAGTGAAGCCAATGTGAAAGTATCTTAAAGTGTAGCAGAGCTGATGCTGCTCCAAAAAACTGCTGACTCCCACAGATTCTCATTCGACTTGTTAAAATTACAAAGCCATTTTAAAAATATATTTTTTATTCCAGTTTTATTTGTTTTATTTGGACTGACAACTGTTCATCTACAAATGGTACCTATATAAAATGCTCCATTAATAAGAATTAAAAGTCGAAATAAAAGCGTTTGTGTCTGTGATATTGGGCTTTGACTGACAAATTTAGATGTTAATAAAACACTCAAGCAACATCGTCAAATTAGTATTTAAGTTTATTGTTTTACCAAGTCTGTAAGCCATGTACTGCAGCTCTTTTGTCCACATATGGTCAGTCTGAGACAGCCAAAACAAAAACTCATGGCTTCAAAGCATCAGTTCAGAAACTGATCCACTGTTTGCATAGAATGTACAGTATGTTACAGACCGGCAGAGAAAAATCACAAAACTCAGCTCAGCTTCCACCATCTTGAATTTACTTCTAGGATGGTTTAGTTGTGCATGTGGATAGTACGACGTGAGGGTATTTAAGAATGACATCGTAGTGATGTGTGATCAAACTTCTCAGATGTTGCACCAGTAAAAAGTCATTTTCAAATGTTTTGTGTTTTTGATTACTGCATAGAAGGCAATTAAATATCCACTTTTTGGGACACAAACATTTTTGTCATGAAGATGATAAATTATTGTTCATCAACCAAATAGAAAAGCTATGTAAAATTAAGACCAAACTCTCCCCACACATCACTCTAAAACTAAATAAACCTAACCTTAAACACTTTTGATGCATTTTTTAACCATTGCTCATGTTCTTCTATATTTTCTCGCCATTGATTCACCTGACTGACTTTTTTGAAATGTGTCTGTGGCATCAAAACCACAATAGCCATATATTGTTCAGTGGATAATGAAAATTTTTAATTTCCACATTTGACATATTTTCTTTGAGAGATTTTTAAGTAAATATTGGGTTTCAGGTTTAGTTCATTGGGTTTTTTTCCTATTGTGTTTCTACTCTACACAGTGACTCATTTTTTTTGGAAACAGAGTTGTAGATGATTCTTCAAAATAAGAACCGAACATACAACTTATGCACTTCTAAAATGACACAAAATAAGATAAGCTGAAACCAAACAGCAAAGGACAAAACTACAAATCAAAACAAAGTTGAGGACAAAATTATTGTCAGATTTCTTCTCACTTACACAAGAGTGCCAGATTTTTAACAGCATGTCAAAGCATGCTAGTTTCATTTAGAAACAGTAAGTTATTTTTATTTGAAAACAAAAACATCAGGGTCAGTATTTTTAACCTCCAGAGGAACTGACCTTTCCAGGCATAGCACAAACCACCGGCCTTTGCCTGAGTAATGATCTGTGTGTGAACTGAAGTTAAAAATGAACACGTGTCCAATATTCACTTCGAAAGAGATTGATGTAGAATGATGACTTGTAAAAGTCACAAACAAAAGAAATGAGTTTAGATAAGAGAAGAAATATTATTGATGGACACAAAGCAGGAGAAGAATATACAAACTTATCAAAGTGTTTCCAACTGTCAAATCTGATGTGAGATGCATGGGAAACATTATATTATATTATATTATACTGTATTATAGTATATTATAGATTTGCCCAGAACTAGAATAATTAATGGATTTTGACGACATTTTCAGGATAGGTTGGAAATGGCATCAGGACCAATCAGCTAGAGTTTGGGAGTGATGTGGACCACCGTCTGGAGCCAGGAAATTTTTGAAGGATTATTCATCATTGCAAGAAAGGGCCAATGTTTGCTTGCAGCTCCACAATAAATGCCCAGGGTCAATGCAAAAAAATATATAAGTTCACAACAAGTTCTGCAATATCACATAGATTTATTCTGATCCTGACAATATTCCGGATACTGTGATCCAAAAGAGGCAAATGTAGTTGGCACGGTAAGGTAATTAATGCAGGTACTGTACAGATATGCTACTAACACCAACCTGTAGCTGAGACTCAGTAGATGCAAATGGATTTGATGTGTCTCCAGTAGTTATGGAACTAGATCACCATTATGGAAATATGGATTTTTGTGAATGGAACTATTGAACTAATAATGACATGAATGTGATTCCCAATGCTACAGGTATGTTTTCAGGAATCCAGTACTGTAGATAAAGTAAATGTAGGCCTATTATTGTTAGATGTAAATCACATTATGGTGGGAAATTAGTACTTTCTACTTTTAATGGCTGCCAAGAGCCTGTTGTAACTTCCGTACCTGGACCAAAGTCCAACGCGGAATTGATATAATTTTGTGTGTCATATATGACATTTATTCTACATCACCCATAATGTTATCCTGTAGACTTTGAAACTGTTGCTGATGTGTCCTGTGTCTGTCTTTACTTTGCTATGTCCTCCTCAGACACAGGATTGACAAATAGCTCCACTGATCACATCCTACACACTTTGATAGCGTTGTCAAGAAGTACTACATCTCTATTGTCAAACACCTATTACAGACACATGAGCTACTGAAGAAGGAGAACACGTGCCTCTGTTCAGATCGAAGCATCGCTCTTTGTCACGTAAAGGTGAATGGACTTCATTCACCAACATCCTCCTCAGTGTGTTCCTACGATTCATTATAAAGAAATCACACTCCCATTCACTGTTGTGTTCTTGGGCTGCAGAATCTAAT
>JAQQAE010011701.1:0-13493 GCA_029823295.1 Pseudamia nigra | reverse complement strand
AATATGGGTGAGGGATGCAGACACACTCTGTACTTTCAAAAGTAGGCTTAAAACCTTCCTTTTTAATAAAGCATATAGTTAAGTCTAGGTCAGGAAAACCCTCAATCATTCCTTAGTTCTGCTGCATAGTCCTAGGCTGCGGGGGAACTGTGACACGCTGAGCTTTTCCTTCAACCTCTCGCTATCTCCCTTTTAACTCTTCCTATTCCTTTGTCTACAAAACCTCCCCTTCCTCTTTCTCTCTCCTCTTCTCCCTCCTTCTTCTCTCTACATTCTCCTCATCTCTCCTCATCTCTCCAGTCACCTCTCATTGTCTTATTTTCTATCTTGCAACACTGTGATACTAACTTGCATCTTCCCTGTAGTTTTCCTTCCTGCCCTAGTGCTTCCTCCCTCTGCCCTAGGTCTTTAGGTTGCTCGGTCTCCTGATGTCTTTGCTGTGTGTTTGCTGGTTCTGGACTGGTTCAGTGTCTGTGGACGTCACCCAGTATCCGTGTTGCTTGTTGTCCTATCTCTACTCTTTTCTTTTGTCTCTCCTCCATCCACTAATCCCAACCACTCAAGGCAGATGGCCACCTACCCTGAACCGTTGGTTCTGCTGGAGGTTTTTCTCTTCTGTTAAAAGAAGTTTGTCTTCCCCCCTGTCGCCTTTGGCTTGCTCTTAGTAGTTCTGTTGGGTTTGCTCTCTGTATAGTCATGAAGTCTTGGCCTCGAATTGTGAAGCACCTAAAGATATTCGGCGATTATGATTGGCACTATACAAATAAAGATTGAATTAATAATTGAATTGAATCAGTGTATAGTAATAATAATCAGTATGAACTGACATTACTCACCCAGCACTACACCATACTCAAACCTCAACCTCAGTGTAATGTACATCCACCACTTAATGCATACATGAGTATGAATGTAGGTACATAGAATAAGATGAATGCAGACAGAACTGTTAGTATTTTCATTTGAATGGAGTCAGTGATTTACATGTACTTCATAATGAAGTGTCCTCCTCAGTAACAGACCTACTATAACTCATTTACAACACAACAGCCACTAAGTGGCCACATAATACTGTAATCGATTGGAAAGGGCTTCAGTAAAAGGAGAGGGAATTCACAGTGTACAATAGCTGGTATAAACAGCCTGGACAGCCCGTCAAAGCTCATTTTCGCTTCATTATATCACTCATCAGTTGTACCTCGAAATCCAAAAGAGATATATGGCAAGCCTGAACTTAGAACAATTCATTAGAAACTGCAGTTACTTCTACTTTTGTTTTTTACAGCAAATGAATCCACAGATTAGAGCATTGTGCATTGCTATGACAAAACAATATACAAAATGGACACATTGAATAAAACAAAAGTGAAGAAAATGAAATTAACAAGATAATCCACAAAATAACCATAGTGGAATTCATGGTGGACAATAGCTGGTATACAGTTCCAGATCATTTTCAATCCATTAGATCTCCGATTCTTAAATATTTTCAACCCAAAAGAGATATATGGCATTTCATTTGACACTTCTTTTTTTAATGCATATGATCAGAACACTTTGCATTTACTGTTAATATACAGTTGTCCCTCGTTTATCATGGGAGTTACGGTCTAAAAATAACCCGCAATAGGCGAAATCCGCAAAGTGGATTCCTATGAAAAAACTGTTTTCAGGACCAAACATTTGTATGAGAAACAAAAAAAACAAATGCTTTCCTACAAAAAAACATGATGGCCTCCAGAAACAACATATTTAATTTCAATGATCAACCTACGAAGCTGGACACACAAGAAGCCACAAATAGTTACCCACGCATCACAGCCTCCCCCCCGCCCCCGGTGCCGCTTCACCGCAGCGTGGCACAGCGACCCCCTCCAATAAAGGCCCTCGTTGACACTGTGGGCGTCTGACAGACGCCCGCACATCCATCAGAAAACCTGCAAAAACACAGCGCTTCAGAGTCACACCGCCAGCGATTGAACACCCATGGAAGTCCAGTGAAGCTGAACGCACTCTGCACTGCACGGCACAGGAGACACAACACGTAGGAGATGACTGACAATGGCGTTAGCCAATCAGGATGCAGAACACAATGCGCGGGTCTAAATCTGTTAGTGAGGGAAATAATCCATCCACCTCACAAGTGTGGTATATCAAGATGCTGATTAGACAGCATGATTATTGCACAGCTGTGTCTTAGGCTATTTTTGTTCAGTGTATAAATAATAATAAGTATAAATATGAAAAATGACAAAACAATACACAAAATGGACACACTGAATAATACAATAATGAAAATTTTAAAAGTGAACAAAATAATCCACCAAATTGACAAAAATGAACAAAATAATTCAGAAAAATATAAAATATAATTAATCATAAATTCACATAATAATTGAGAAAACTAACAAAAATGACCATAATAATCACAAAAACAAAAACATCTGCAAAAATTTACATCTTATATTAAGAAGAAAATTAACAAACTTGTCAAAAATAATAATTAAAAAAAAAATCAAGAAATCTAACAAAAATGGCCTAATTACCAAAATAATTGAGAAAATAAACAAATGAATACAATGACAAACAGCATGGTGTCCTCATTAAAAGACTTCACGGCCCATTTGGGGTCGTGACCCTCTGTTTGTGAACAGTCACATATAAATAAGGAACGGCCTGTCCTCTGCTCATTACATGACATTCACTGAACCCATGTACGTTTACCTGAGAAAATGCTTCATGTTGGCAGCTGTATCCTCGGTGCTGGTGTCGTCCAGTCGGTGTCTTCCTGTGGACGGAAGCAGACGACAGACTGTGGATGAAGCTGTGGACGACAGGAGGCTCCGAGCTGCGGCCTGCAGCTCTGGAGCTGGTCGCTGTCCGTGTTAAGCACCGCGGACAGCTCCTAGCTGCGGCCCGCGGCTCCGGAGCTGGTCGCTGTCCGTGGTAAGCACCGCGGACAGCTCCTAGCTGAGGCCCGCGGCTGTCCGCGTTGCTTAACCCAATTCCGGTAGCACTAAACGCACCTCTACGCTCCTTGTCTGCTGTATTTGATCAAATATCCGAACAGTGGGACATATTTCTACACCTTAAGACGACTTAAATCAGCCCTGGCTCTTCCTCCAGTATCCAGTCTGGTTAGCAAACCGCAGCTCAGACACTATAATGCGCTGTGACGTAAGAAAAGCCTACGGTCAGCGGTACAATGACAAAAACGTATCGAAATAACCAGAGTGGAGATTTTTCTCTTACCGGGGTCAGAAGCACAGGGTTGGAGGTTGAGTGTCGGGCTGTAGAGGGATGTGTTCAGTGAGCTTCAGCCGCCTGGTGCTCCTCCATGGTGACAAGCAGCTGAATGAAGCTGAGGAAGCTCTGCTAAAAGCGACAGCAACACCGCACTACTGTACACAAGGATGACTGGTGTCCGTGAACGACACACACTGATGCAGAGCTCAATAAAACGGACCTCAGCATTAATAAAACCTGTCGTGTTTCCATATTGAGTTTGTTTTGGTGCATGGTTCGTTTTTGTTAATTTTCTTGACTGTGTTGTCTGTTTCTTCTGATTTTATTTATTGCTTTTTGGGGGATCTTGTTCATTTCACAAGGGATTTTCTGGTACACGAAGGAAGTGGAGTTCAATGTGAATCCACTGTGACACAGCCAAATTGCACTTTGTGTTTTTATTACATACGTTGTTTGAATTAATGTGAATGTTTGTGTGAACTGAACCCTGCTGTCCAACACAAGGTTTTAATTTTGCTCAATTTGCTGCTGAATTTTATACTTTGTTAAATTTCTTAGTTGTTTGATTCAGTTTTTTTGTTAATCCCCGTGATCATTTGGCTCATTTTTTTAAAAATTTGTGGATTATTTATTACACAGAAAAAGCAAAACTGATACACAGCCAATTCACCAGAGGACCAGAAATATGACATGGTTTTATATGAAAAATTTCCAAATAAACTATTCAAAAGAAACCTTCACCCTTGTCCTGACAGGCTGGTCCCTTTAAAGATGAACAATAGACAAAAGAGTGTCAACCAATAACATTTAAACAAAAAGTTGGAAAAGATGGAATGGTATGGAAAATTATTTTCGAGGCCATTTTCAGCGCTTACAGACAAGTGATTCTACCAAACACTAATGGATCTTCTTGACGTACCATGTTCACACTCAGGGACCAACACTAGCAACACATTCAGATGAAATTCACTAGTTTTGAATCGAGGTGGTTCTTTGGGGGGGGAAGTAATACAGGATCTGAAAGGTCACTGAAAATTATCAAAATAATCAAGTAAATTTAAGAAATGAACAAAAATAAATAACATGAGCACAAGAATAAGCAAAACTGATCAAAATAATGAAGTTAACAAAAATTAACAAGATAACACCAAAAATTCATCCAAAAAAATCAACAAAATAAGCAATAATCATTTTCCTGGAAACTTGAGCTTTTCCTGGACATTTGACTTTTTTTTCTTATTTTCCATGTTTTCTATAACTGGAAAATTGGTCCATCATGTTCCAGATTTTCAAGGACGTGTGGGACCCCTGATCTTAAAATATACTTCACATTTGGCGTTATGTCTCATCAACTTTGTTTCATTTGAAATTATACAAGTACATCCATTCCTCACAATCATAATGCAGCACATAGAAGAAAATGTTATAATAATGAATGATCCCATTTCAGATGCAATTTCATCTCATTACCATGACATTTTGTGTACCACACATTCTCTAAGGCCAGTCCAGCATCCACTAATTCCTCTCTAAAACATGCATACTGTATATGGAAAAACTGTAGTTGTAAAGACATTTGCATTGCTCTGCAATTGCACTGTAATTATCAATATTAATGGTGCATCTCAGAGGTGAAAATGGCCATTTTAAATTATTTATTTATTTATTTAATTCGAATCAAAATTTTAAATAAAAAGAAAGAACAAAATATTGGCAGAAATCAGACTCTTTGAAGTTCGAAAAGGGTGTAGGATGAAGTGAAACACTTATCTAGTCCAAACCCTTTTTTTTTTTTTTTTTTTTTACCAAGTTTTAAATCAGTAACTCAAAGTTAAAACTTTTGCAGCCTCACAGAGCAGACCAGAGCAGACCCTGTGACTGCCGAGCTTATTGCTAACAGTTAACAGTTTGACCATTTCGACCTTTGGGCTGGAGCACACTGTCCTAAAATGACCTGAATGTTGGTTGAGCTTGCAAAAGTTCATGTTTCCAAAGAGCAGAGGGAAGTCTACAGCACTTCTGGACTTCCTCATGGTACAGTGAAGTGTGAAATGGTACTTGTGGCTGTAACTCAGCCCTGGCTCGAAAAGATGGGTGTGGATCATTCCTTGGCATCCTGGATCACAGATTATGTGACAGGAAGGCAACACATCATCAGGCTGGGGAATTGTGTCTCTGAGACAGTAATAAGCAACATTGGAGCTCCACAGGGGACTGTCTTGGCTCCCTTCACACTGTACACTTCGGGCTTCAAATACAAGTCTGAGTCCTGTCACATCCAAAAATACTCTGAAGACACTGCTGTTGTGGTGTGTATGAGGAATGGGTGAGGAGAGTAGTGGATACCTGACAGGACTCTGAACACCTTCTTTATGGCAGATGTCCTACTACCCTGAGCCACTGGTTCTGCTGGAGCTTTTTCTCTGCTGTTAAAGAAAGTTTTTCCTCCCTCCTGCCATCATTGTCTTGCTCTCAGTGGTTCTGTTGGGTTTACTCTCTATACAGTCTCGAGGTCCCAGGCTTGAATTGTGAAGCGTCTAGAAATAATCTTTGATTATGATTGGCGCTATACAAATAAAATTAAATTGAATTTAACTGGAGTCATAAAAACTGCATCTTGGTGACCTCCTCCAAGACCAAAGGAATAGCAGTGGACAACAAAATGGACTGCTCCAATACTTTTTACAATACTTTTTTGAAAGGGACAGTGGGCTAGTTTTCTCATGTCTTTTGATCAGTGGTGGGTAGAGTAAATGCAAACAGTACTCATGTAAAAGTAGTTACTTCATAATGACTCATGCAGAATTGGATTACTACTGAAGAGAAGTACATGAGTAAGAGTAAAAAACGTTTGTCATAAAAAAAACTATTCAAATAGTGAGTAAGAATCTCGAATTGGTTACATCTTTTTTTGAAATCATATTTGTAAATTTAGATTTTTGCATGTTTCACAAAATTGCAGTTTTATTCATTTACTTGATCATTTTTGCTCATGTTGTGTTTTTTTCTATTTTGTTACTTGGTTATAAACCACAATTACTTACTTTATTTTTTTCCTTAATTTTATTGCTTATATTGACCATATTAATGAATTAATTTTTCTCATTTTGTTGTGTATTTTCTAAATGTTGTCATATTGCACAGCTTTGAGAATTTGTCATGATTTTTGCCCATTTTGTTGACTTGTGTTGCAGTTTTGATAATACTGATTATAATTACTTTACCTCACTTATTTTTTGCTCATTTTGATGTGCATTTGTTGATTTTTTTTCAGTTTCATTTATTATGCTGAAAAGGTTTTCTTTATTTGATTTTTCTTTTTTTGCTTTTGCTTGCTTTGTGTATTTTGTTCATTTTTTATTTATTTTGATGGTTTGTTTGTTCATTAACTTAATTTTGTGCTCATTTGCCTCTCGTGCATTTCTTTGTTTGTTTTACTCATTGAGCTGTGGCCAGTTGTAACTGAGTAAATCTACTTGAGTACTACCAGCTCTGCCTTTGATGCCAGTCAGTGGTGAACAGTGCAACCTGATGCTGTGATCTCCTGGGAGACAGTATCAGAACTGTGAGTGGTGTTAGTTTTTCAGATCTGTCCACACATTAGACCGGACAAATAAAGACAAAACAACTGACAGATTAATCAACAATAAAAATAAGTGTTAATTATGTGAAGTGAGAAATGATACAGGCTTAGAGAATGTAAAGGTGCATTTAATCAAATTTATTCCAACTGTGCTTGCATGTGAACACACCTTTACTTTTATCAGTAAAAAACAATGAAGGTTGTGCTCTTTTTTTAAAACAATATTTGGCAAAACATTACAAGATGTAAGCCTGTAATAGCACCATGATGACAACTGAAGACACTGCTCAAATATAAAAAATATATCTTCATACACTGGATTCAGTAAAATATCCAAATATATAAATACAGAAAGCAGCAATAGCAGTATCTCCGAGGAATGCTTTGGGATAAAAACAAATAGTTACAGTGCTGTGAAAGTCTGTGCGGCAAGTCCACTTTAAAACTAAATGAAGACTTTGGAGTGTCCTAGTCAAAGTCCTGACCTGAATCCCATTGAGATGCTGTGACATGACCTTAAAATGGTGCTTCATGCTGGAAGGCCCTCCGATGTGGATGAATTACAACAATTCTGCAAAGATGAGTGACACTAAATTCCTCCACAGCATCTGTAAATGACTCATTGACAGCTATCGCAAAGCTTGAGTGCAGTTGTTGCTGCTATGGGTGGGCCAAGCAGTTATTAGGGTTAGGGGGCACACATTTTTTCACAGCACTGTATGTCAGTGGCAAATGCAAAAACAAATGATCATCATCATTCAATAAATATCCATGGAATCAGAAATACTGCTTGGAAATGTACATGAATACAAGCTTTGCAATCAAGTGTCAACATGATAGTATTTTCCCTGTATTGGTTACTTTTATGACCACATATAGTTGAAAAACGAGCACTTCGTGCATCTATCTGTAACAACAGGTGCGTAGGATAACGGCACAGCGCCATGTCACACAGAATACAGAAAAATCCCCGACACTGTTAGACTTGCAATAGTATGATTTAAAATAAAATTTTTCACCATTGCAAGTCTAACAGTGTGCAGGATTTTTCTGTATTAGGACCACATATAGGCAAACTTTGTGAAGAGATAGCAGACGACAGCCAAGGTCAAAATTATTATCCACATTTCTAACAAGAGCACTTAAAACCATGCTAGTTTCATTTAGAAACAGAAAGTTAGTTTTTATTTGCAAACAAATACAGAATTATTTTTAGGAAAAAAGCCCCCAGTATGAACATTATTTACACTCAGAAGAACTGACCTTTTTAGTCAGACACAGCACAAATCACTTTTAGTAATGGTTAAAGTGTATGAACTGAAGTTAAAACTGAAGATTTGACCAATATTCACTTCATACAGGATTTGAAGCATCAGCTTAAAAAGAAACATTTCAAAAACAAAAGAAATTACTTTAGATCTGAGAAGCATTATTGATGGACACAAAGCAGAGGAGGAACATAGAAAGAAATTAAAGTGTTTTCAAATATACCCAACTGAAGTGAGACGCATAGAAGCATGGGGAACATTTGGAAAACAATCACACTTTCATAGTGAACAAGACTGCTGCATTTGTCTGTGTCCCGGAATTCCCACAGAACACAAGTCCCTGAATGCACCACGATCATACGGTCTGTGGGGCATGGAGTGGACTGAGTGGTTTGATTTCGCTGTTTCGGCTGTGTGCGTCTAAAGTGACTGGAGAACTCAAATGGAATGTTCGTGACTAGCATGTGGTTACCATGGCAATGACGGTGCAGCGTTTCGACGGTGTTTCCTTTGATGTTCTTTCAATCCTCAGATGCCCCTTCGGTCCTTTGATTACTACTCCACTGAATAGTATAGTTCATCATAACACTTCATATACTTCAAATTGTCACCTGACGCTTTCTCTTTATAAAGACCCACCAGGGAGGACCAAAAAAGTCTGTCCTACCAACTTTTAAAGTTCAGGTGAGGATTCCATGCTACAATTTTTGGTCCTTCAAGCCAGCTCACAGCCACCAGGTAGCTGATCCGTCCAAGTTATTTTCATTTCGTATTTCTTTTTCTTTTGCGCTTCAGGATTTAGCGCTCCTCCGGACTGCTGTCATGAACGCTGCAGTGGTAAAAAAGACCCAAAATACATTGGGTAAAGTCATAAAGAAACCACCACTCACTGAGAAACTGCTAAGCAAACCTCCATTTCGATACCTCCACGACATTTTCAGTGAAGTCATCAGAAGCACTGGTTTTATGAAAGGCCTTTATGGAGAGAAGGAGATGAATTCAGATAATGTGAAGGATAAACATGCAAAGATAGCATTCCTGCAGAAAGCCATCGATGTCGTGATGCTGGTGAGCGGTGAACCGCTGTCAGCAAAGCCAGCGCGCATCGCGGCCGGACATGAACCTGAGAAAACCAACGAACTGCTGCAGGCCATTGCTAAGTGCTGCCTACACAAGATGTCCAGTAAGGATGCTGTAAAACAAGTCCTAGCATTAGAAAAGCCTGACTTAAAGTCAAAGGCCAACACGTCCAGAAACCAGGACAAAGACAAACGGGAAGGACCGGATGAAGAGGAGAAAAAGAAGATCTCTGAGCAAAATGGATGTGGAGACCAAAAGGACACGGACCAGCACAGAGAAGACAGCCAACGGCAAGACAAAGGCAAAGAGCAGAACCTGGACAGGGACAAAGACAAAAGCAGAGACCGAGACAAAGAACGTGTGAAAGACAGGGACAAGGAGAAGCACAGAGACAAGGAGCGAGATAGAGACAGACAGAGAAACCGAGGAGAGGACCAAACCAAAAAGGCAGACAACAGCAGTAACAGTAAGGTCAGAGTTTCAAAAGAGACCAAATGCACACCTGAAGAACCCTGTAAACCTGCCAAACCTGTTCCAGCACCTGCAGAAGCAGCAGAGAACCAGCCACGGACTGACAGTCCAGCTAGAATACCACAGCCTTCATCTGCCAAAGGACTGAGGAGGAAACCCAACATCGGAAGTCAGGATGAATCTGACAGTAAGAGGGACGGAGATGCTCAGAGGCCTGTCCCACATGAAAATGGTGACACTGCCAGCTCTTCAGTGCCATCAGACACAGCCTTGAGACGAGCAACACGGCCCAGCAGTGTTCGACCTGCCCCCCATAGAGTCAAGAGACAGGAGAGTCACGCTGGTACAACTCCAACTGAGAGACTGTCTAATGCCAAGGCCTCTGTACAGGTCATCATGGATGGAAAAAAGTTGTCTGAAGATGAGGAGGATGAAGACAAGCAGTTTCTTGTGGAAGAGGCAGCCCCCCCACCCACAGACACTCAGGAAACAGACTCAGTCCAGATTCCTGCAGCAGAGCTGGACGGTGAACAGAAACACGGTGGTCTTGTGAAGAAGATCCTTGAGACCAAGAAAGAATACGAATCATCTCTGTCTTCTCCCAAATCAAAGGAGCAGAACATTGTGTCTGAACCGGCGAGGAAGAAAAAGCTGGACTTGTTGTCATGGGAGATCGAGCGCCTGCGTGCATCCATCCAGACAGTGTGCTGCAGTACTCTGCCACTGGGGAAGATTATGGACTACATCCAGGAGGATATGGACACCATGCAGGCTGAGCTGCACACCTGGAGGCGGGAGAACAAGGAGCATGCCCAGGCTCTGCTGGAGGAGCAGAGAGCCATGGACCAAGTGATGGAGCCTCTAAAATCTGAACTGGCTGAGCTGGAGCAGCTGATCAGGGACCAGCAGGATAAAATCTGTGCAGTGAGGTCAAACATCCTGAGGAACGAACATAAGATCCAGAAGGTGGTGACTGGAATCAACTTCGCATCCAAAAAGTAACATGAAGAAAATAAATGTCTAATTTCAACAGACCAACTGGGAGCAGTGCAATGGTGGCCAAGAGGCTAGAGAAGGGGGCCTGCGACCAGAAGGTTGCTGGTTTGAATCACCAGACCAGGAGGTGGGGAAGGTGAAGGCCACTATCTGCCCCCACCCTCATCATCAAGGTCCTTAACCCCCAAATGGTACCCAGGCACTCACTGCACAGCAGCTGCCCACTGTTCCCCCAAAATGCTGTGGAAAATTTCATGTACACCTACGACAAATTTTAAAAAAAAACTTGATGCAACTTAAAATGAAATAACTGGTGCTAGACTTAGTCTGAATTTAAGTTGTATCAAAACTTAAAAGCATTGGTTATTGTTGTTTGTAAGTGGAAATCTGTAGCATACTTGTATTCATAAAAGTAATGAATAATGCTTCTATACGGTTACTGTTAAGTTATGTAAAAATTCAAATCAGTTTGCATTCTGAGTATCAATTTTTGTGTTGCTTCAGAAACAAAAGTAGTAGGAAATATGGGGAATGTAAACAGATCAAACAGGTGGTAATTATGATGACACAAGTTATGTGTGATATACCTGAATTTTGAAAATAAAATTTACTGGGTTATAGTCATATTACCATCTGTAAATTTCAGTCTGAGAGCCCATGGGGGGGGGCTGATAGCTTTGACCTCAGCTGTGTGTAACAGTGTTAAACTAACATACAACAAACATCAAGTACTTTTCAGTGAGCAGCCTTGCTTACAACATGAAGTTTATGTTCCTCTTTTTCTCATCTTGGTCATTTTCATTCAGTTCATTCATCGTGCATCAACAGCAGCGTTTCTCTCCATCATGTCTAGTGTCACCAGATCTGCTGAACTGTCCAGTACCGGGTCAGGGGTCGGCTGAACAGGGCCTTCTTCATCGGCACCAGACTCAGATAAAGCAGTGTAGGTGGGGATGGCGTTGAACATGATGAAACCCACAATGATGATAACAAATGAGATGATGTACAGAGCTGAAAACTAGATGACACACAAGAGACTGTTGTTAGAAGAAATGTTGTAGCTTTACTCAGGATTAAAATTCAACTATTATCAGAGTCAAAAATTGGTATGAATTTATGGTATGAGTACAAAGTGATTTATTGCACTTTCTATATTCCTGCATACATGTGACCAAAAAGATTAGCAGATTTTCACAACAGTTCTAAAAGTAGATAAAGAGACAAAAAATACTATACTTGATCATATATTTACAGAGAAAAATTCTGCAATATTATATGTGTATACAAAAGTATGTGAACCTTTGCTTTCAGTATCTGGTGTGCCCTTCAGACTAAACACTTCCAGTATCTTGCTGAGTTCAGCACATCGGCTTGGAGGAATTTTAGCAGATTCCTATTACGGAACAGCTTCCAATCTGAGATGCCAGTCCATTTCCTGTCCATTTCAGGTTCTTCTAGAATATTCTCATTGGATTCAGGTCAGGACTTTGACTTGGCCATTCCAAAACATTAATTTGATTCTTTTTTGACCATTCCTTGGTAGAATGACGTTTTTGCTTCGGGTCTTGCTGCATGATTCACTTTCTCTTGAGCTTCAGTTCATAGTCAAAGGTTCGTTCAATGCTGGGAAGCCAACCTGGCCCCAATGCAGCAAAACAGGCCCAAACCATGATACTGCCAATACCATTTTTCACAGATGGATAATGCTTTTATGTGTGGTTATATAACTTCCATGTCCTGATTACTCTACCTGCCACCCCTCTACTAAAAGGTGCTGCCTATTTGTAGTTTGTTGAAGATCATGCAGACAACCCAGAAATCTTGGGAAAATGTTTTGTGGCCAAATGTGGAGCTTTTTGGTTTAAATATCAAGTGTTACGTTTGCAGAAAATATACTACTGCATTGCAACATCAGAACCTTCCCACGTGTGAAACAGTGTTGGTAATACCTGGGATTGGGTCTGCTGCATCTGGGCTAGGACAGCTTGATATCACTAATGAAGCAATAAATTCTGAACTATATCAGTGAATTCAAAAGAAAAATGTCCAGATGTGTCGGTGAACTGAACATGGAGTCATTCAGAAAGATATTAATCTTAATGTTAATGGCCAAGTCAAAGTCCTGACTTTAAACCAAGTGAAATTCTCTGCACGGATCAAAACAAGCAATTCATGACAGAAGAAACACCAACATCTCAGAGTTGAAGCTGTTCTCTTTGGAGGAATGGCCTAAATGCGTCCAGGGTGATGTGCAGGACCGATGAACATTTACCATGAGAATTTATGCTTTTTATTGCTGCATAAGGGACTGGTACTGATACTAAACCAGGTACTGATTTGTAGCAACACAATGCTTTGTGTAATACAATACTGTTCAAATAATGCTCACAAGGATATAGTACCACAGTGTGTTCAAACACTACTTTTATGTAGACAGAGGGGTTTTAATTAATCAAACTTCTAGGAAATAGTTGCACCAACTTTCGAATCTTGATCAACCTCCCCTGGTGCAGAACAGCTTTAAGTTGTTAACACATCTTGTTCCCTGAAAAAGAACTTTTTGTATAATCCTGAAACATACATTATTTTTCAGCTACCTCTTTTTAATTTCTGGCAGTGCAGCACTTACCTTTATACCATTTCCAGCTATTAATTCAATTCAATTAAATTTCAATTCAATTTTTATTTGTATAGCGCCAATCATAATTGCCGATTATCTCTAGGTGCTTCACAATTCGAGGCCGAGACCTCATGACTATACAGAGCGTAAACCCAACAGAACCACCGAGAGCAAGACAAAGGCAACAGGGGGGAGGAAAAACTTCTTTTAACAGAAGAGAAAAACCTCC
>JAQQAE010011700.1:0-13494 GCA_029823295.1 Pseudamia nigra | reverse complement strand
TTTTCAGTGGGATAGAAAATTGTACAAATGGTGCTCTATGCACTTCTTGTAGCATTTTGATGTATTTGTTTGTATAAATCATGAAATCCTGACAGGTTATTTATGGACAGAATCACAAAGTGAGTCACAGCATTACCTCATCTCTTGCAGATTCTGCGTATGATGCAGGGTTATGATGAGAACAACATGTTGCTGCTGCCTCCCAGGACACCTGGAGAAGGTCTTCCCAAAGAACTGATCGACTACTACAGACAGTACTGCCCATATCAGAATGAGAATGGTACTTTAAGACACGTGCTGTAGTTTATCTACTGTAGCATCAGTAGAATCAAGTCTAAGAGTGTGCATAATTTGTGTCATGTGCATGGGCATGTTTACCCTATTCAACCTGTGCCCTCCAGAGGAAGATACAGAAACTGACACAGAGATGGAAGAACAGACACTGAAACAATCTGATGTCAAAGCATCACAAAGCAGTACAGAAGAAAAACAAACCACAATTGTGGAGCAACCTGAATTACGTGAGTAAAGCTAGTTTACAAACAGATGTCTAATAAACATCAACAGGGGAATCAAATGAATTTCCTCATGTTCTGTCCATTTACTTTGTGTGACTCGGTTGTTATGCTTATGTTTTGTGCTTTCACTGCTGCCAGAGGTGAACAGACAGGGAATCAGAAACAGAATGGAACAGGTAGAGATGACACCTGTCTCCAAAGTTATCGCTAACCACATGGGTTTTGACCTGTCCCCTGAGGGTCTGGTTGCACTCAACAGCAAGGGCATCGCTGTTATTGTATATGGAGCTCCAAACACAGGTGAGACCAGACAGTTCTGCACTTAAATAAAAAGATATCATTGAATTTATGTTCTTTGTATTGTAAGACTCTAGTTCTAGTTATTATAATTTTGAAAATTTGTTTTTTTTTAATTATTTTTAGTTTTCAGTTTTGTAATGAATTGTGCTTGGTTTTAGTTGCATGCATAAATAAGCAGTTTTATTTCCAGCTCGAGGAACTGACTAGTTTTAGCTTTACAATTGAGTTTGGTTTGAGTTTTTCAGGTATTAGGAGCAAAAATTTGTAATAGGAGGGAAAATTTGACAGATTTATTTAAATTTAACCTACCCCTAAATCAGAATGAAATACAGAACAGCAAACAGCTGTATAAAAGTAGCTGTTAAAATGATGTGTGTGTCCTGCTTCACCTCTTTTTTAAGGTATAAGCAGCACAGCAGCTGCTCTAGCACAGTATTACAGAGGGGCGTTGCTGAGTGTTGATGCGGTGGTTACAGAAGTGCTGTTAAAGGGCATTTCACCCGTTAGTCTTACTGCAAGACAACTGTTTGCTGCTGCAGTGTCTGCCAAGAAAAAGGCTGATGACACAAGTAAGTAAAATGTATATTACATAGTGTGCAGTTGTTCTTAAATACACAAAAATATGCTGGAAGTAGTATGTAGTTAAAGTCAGAAGCAATAAAATCGTTTGTGACTATGTTTCATAATTTTAAATTATTTTTAAATGATGTTTTGGATTAATTTTGCTGTTGTGTTTATGTGCATGTTAATGTTGTCGATATTTACGTAGCTAATTTGAACCATTTAATATACTGTCGGTAGCATAATTGATAGATGTGCTCTCTACGTATATACACTGACCAAAACTGCCAACACAACACTTACAGGTTTAATATGTTTTGAGCACGCTGAGCCAAATCGTGAATTTGAGTTGCTGTACTGTATACCACTTCAACTGGGTATAATGTGCATAAACCTGAATGTTGCGTTGGAAGTTTTGGTCAGTGTATAATACACATGCATGTAGCGTCACTGTGCCATAAGAACCACATTTCTGTAAAAGGTCCTCTTTTTAATGATCTCAGAGAAACAGGCCTTTTTTTCAGCTTTACGACACTTAAATAATGCATATGATCAATTAAGTACTGTTCAGATTTAATCAGATGTGACTTGGCTCAAACACCTCAGGCTTGATTTGAACAGTGATGAGCTCCTGCAGCTTTAAGAAGGAGCTGAATTTTAAACTCAATTGACAAAGAAAAACATTCAAAACCTACACATTTGAAGATACAGTTTTTACTCGACAGGAAAAGAATAAAAAACTCTAATACAAAAAGGAACTCAAGATTTCAAGACAAATGTTGGTTGCATAAAAAGGGCAGTACTCAATTTCACTACAAATACAGTAAAATTATACTTATCCACAGTAGAGTATTTATAGTAGTTACAGCTCACCACTGAAAGTATAACATCTTGTCTTTGTATATGGTTGCTGTAGTGAATTCTTAGAAGCCATTTAATCATGCCAATGAAATGTCACAGCGGTCTGCTATAAAACCCTGATTGTACTAGGTGCTTTGTGTTTTTAATTGGACAAGGTAGATCTTTTTTTGTAAGACCGCAAACTGACAAAATGCACAGTCAGATTTAGAACTATGTATGTGAAGAAGAAAATAAATATATCCACCTTTTTCTGTTTCATACAGGGCAACATGCAACTACTCTGAAACCTGAAGCACCGCCTCAAGCCACAGAAGCAACTGAAAAACCAGCTCCAGCTCCATGTAACACTGAGGAGTCCACAGAGTACAATTGGAGCAGTAATGAGTCCCAGTCTTGTCAGGAGATTGAAACCATCCAAACAGCCCTGGTATATGTTCCTAAATTCTGTTGTCATGTTTTAGTTTCACATAAGGTCTTCATCATTTTAATAAAAGATGCATAAGCAGGTTTTTAATATTGTTTTGAAAAATCTAGTTGTCTAATTATCTGTCATTATTTCAACATTAATGTGTGTGTAATGTGTGATTTAGCTCGAGGGAGAAGATTTGACAGCACTCAGGAATCTGTTGCCTGAGCATCTGCTGGTTGATATCCTGGCTGAGAGACTGCAGGTAAGATGACAAACTATTAAAACATTTGTAGATGTAGAATGAGATTTGTACATTTATAGACAATGGGAAAAGACCTTAAGTGACTTACATTCTTTTTTTTCTCTGTTTGTCTTGTTTATGGCATTCCTGTGATGATTAAAGTCAAGTGACTGCTATCGCTGCATAGTATTTTATGGCCTGGAATCTGTTTACACACAATCAGTTGCAAGCACCCTGCAAATTCTCCTCAAAGCCCTTAACAACCGAAAGCACATGTACGTAGTCAACTTGTCTGACTCCTATGCTGAGGTGAAGAAACGGGAGAAGGCACAGAGCGACGCTGAGGGTAAAGATGCACACACTTAGTGCACACAGCAAGACAACAGTCATTTTATTTGTAATTCAGTACAAATTAAATAAGAATACAATTGTCTATGTGTGTTGCATGCATCTTCTAGAGGCCCTGCGCAAGGTGAGAGCTGATAAGGAGGAGGAGAGGCTGCAGGAAATGCAGGAGGATGGGTACGATGCTCTGCCAGATGAGACCAAGGAGCTCATTACCCGGAGACACATAGAGCAGCTCAAACAGCACAAGCTCAGGTACTGACAGGATGATGGCACAAACACTACCTATTAAAGATCGCTTTTAATGAAGGAAAGAAGCAAAATACAGCTCATATCAAAAATGGTTTGTGTTTGGTTAAACACTCCTGTCTCTCCTATTGAAAAATGAGAAAGTAAACTTTATGTATGTAATGTATAGACTTTCTGAGCTATATCAACAAAGGGTGTGTTTGAAATACATATTATGAGTCATTCCTCTTACTTTCACATTCTTATCACAATATTTTTTTAGAGATCGTCAAACTTTAAAGAGGGAGAGTTAGATATGTTACTTTTGTTATGATTAGCCATATTTGACCTTAAGTAGATGAAAAGCCGAGGAGCTTCCATTGAGTAGATTTGCAACATTTGTGTGCCTGCACCTGGTGTGACCCTGAAACGTCTGACATCATGGAACTGTGTTAAAACAATTTTCTGGGTAGAGTGAAGGAAAGGGAGCGCATACGAATAGAGAAAGAGCTGGAGGAGCTGAGACTACAAGAGGAGATGCTTCGGGTTAAAGAAGAGCTCAAAAAGAAGACTAGAAGAGATTCAAAGAAAGATGCCAGGGAGTCAGTGAGGAAGAACTTGATGGAAGGAAAGCAGGTTTGTCTGAAGATCCTGTTCCAACACTTCTGTGTGAACAACCAATACAAAACTTAGGCACATTCTTACTTCTCCATGCCCATATCATTTGTCTTGAAATGTACTTATGTCATGTCATCTTCAGTCAAGAGAATCAGATGGTCAGAGGAGGCCTCCCTCGAAACAATACAAAGAATCAGTAGCAGAGACAAAAGGCCGTAAGTCTAACTTTTGAAACTGGCACCTGGCAGCTTTTCTGGATTGATGTTTGAAACAGCTTTATGTCAGATTGTTGTTTTTTTTCCTAACATATAGCATTGTTTGTTAATGCAGTGCATCAGAGCAAAGAGCCTAATGAGTCTCATAAAAAGACAGAAGAAACCAAAGCAACGCTGGCAGAATCTCCTCCACCTACAGACAGGGTAGGATTTCAACAGTTACATAACCTACGCAATATACATTATAAATCAATGCCTTTAATGCTAATATAAGTAGAAATAGAAAATAGAAAACTCATATTTTTCTGCTGTAGTCTGTTGTGGATGAGCTGCAGGTTCAGTTCAACACATATGAACAGAATCAGGTCCAGGTGGAGCACATCCTGCAGCACTGGGACCGTGTTCAGGGGTTGTTACTGGCCCCATGCCCCTGTGAAGAACCTCCACCAGTAGAGGTAATTTTGTTGACTCTATAAAATTACATTGACAGTTCCTTAAAAGTTCGTATGTGTTGCATTTTGCCACAATCTCAGTGAATAAAGAATGAGAAACTAGGAATCCTTTCCTGAAGTGTAGCTAGGCATTTCGATAAATGCATTACCGGTAGTTCCTAACACACCACATCTCTCCGAAGTTAATTTCATGCCTGATTATAAATCTATTAGGAAAAAGTCAAGGACACTTGACAAAAACTTGTATCGTCCCATGGAGAGATTCTTTTGCCTGCACATTTACAACTTTACGTAAATTTGTTTTTTGTCTTTTGTTTCTTGCATCTTTTCTGTGAAATGTATGCCACTAATGTTGGATTTTTTCCTCTGCTTTGTAAAAGTTTTTTTACTCGCACCAACTGAAAAAAACCCACTTTTTTCCTGCACCACACCCACTTATTTTAAGCAATAATTATAAAATACTATTTACATAAAAACTACAATAGATAAAGCCCGAGTTTTACCACAGCATCTCCTTCATCTCTGTCATTATTACCATGTCGACACAGAAGAAGGGCAAAAAAGGCGTCAGTAAGACTGTATCTCCAGGACCAAGTCAGATGGCTCCACAGCCAGACACAGACACACAAGACAGCGTGATGTCTCAAGCAACTGCCATCCCTCATATTACACTGAGTCTGTCAGGAACAGACAACACGAGTGCCACAGAGCTTTGTATAGGCAGCACTCTGCCTTCGCTGGATGAGGTATGCACCAACAATGCATCTATTTTGACAGATTTATTTTTTCTTTTCCCAAACTGTAAAAACACCTTGTTCGCTTTATCATTTTATTATTTTTCTCTGTCACCTGTCTTCTCTTTAGGTGTTGGATGAGCTGGGGCTGGGACCCAGCGGCCCACCCATACCGCCTGCCGTCACTTTCTCTATAGTCCCTTTCCCCAAAAACAGACAGCAGTCCGACGGTCAGCTTTCCAGTTCCTGTTTCACCTTCCTGGTTTTTTCAGAGCAAGACGAGCAGACCGATATAAAGGAAGAGAAGGAGACTGTAACACCAAAGGCAGAGGTGGCAAAAGTACATACTTTACATTAAATAGGAGTGTACTGTCTTAAGTAGAAATTCTGATATTCGTATGGTAGCAGAGGGTGGTAAAAGTAAAAATGTTAAGTTCTGAAATGTATCCCAAGTATAAAAGTCAAACATAGCGAAATTATGTCTGCTTTGTCTTTTAAGCCATTTTTGTCTTGTTACATCTTATTCTGTTGTCTGTAATATTCATCTTGTTCTGTTTAACACTTTGTCTTCTTTTCTACTTGTTATTTCTTCATTGTTTTTATCTTGATATCTTTGTACAGAGTTTTATTCTTGTTAACATCCTCTAGATATTTTTAGCCTTTTTTTACACTTTTTGTGTCATATTTTATTATTTATAGCGTCTGTCTTCTTGAATGTTGTGTTTCATTTTTGTTTTGTGTTTTGTGAATGTAATTTTCCTGCCATTGCATCTTTTACAGTGTTTTTATGTGGCTAAATTTTGCACATAATTTTAATCTGATCTGTTGTCCTTTATGAACACAAATTGCATGCATTTTACTTTCTTTTGATTTGTTCTTTTGACATTATTTTGATTCTTTTGACATGATTCAATGTTGTGAAAACCAGTTTAATGTACTGAAAATGAACAAAATAAGCACTAACTCACAGGTCACGTTTTATTACATCTTCTTCCGTCTTGTTCCATTGTTTTTATCCCAAACCATCATTTATGTTAAATTATTGACATAAAAAACAAATAGTGCATAATTTTCTCATGTACATTAAAACCAAAGTGTTTTAAAACTGGAATAGACAGTATATAGGTATTGACTGCAAATCTTACTAAAATAAGTGCTCATTACAGATACTTGGACATTGTAACCATGTATTTTCCTTTCTGTTTCCTACACATGACTAGGATAAAAGAAGTAGAGAGAGTCAGAGGAGCAAGAGGCGACGTTCAAAAACGAGATCAAAGGCCTCAGACCCTCCACTCCAGTCCTCCACAGGCGCTGAGGGCACTACACAAGACGAACACCAAAGAAACCTGGAACTGAAACACAGCCAAAGGCAAAAAAAAACATTCTGTGTTGGCTTTTTATACACTGTTTTGTCCAGGAATGAAGTGATTTGTAAGAATTTTGTTTGTGGTGTGTGCTTTTGTGCAGTCTGACAAATTTCCGATGGATTGTACCAGCGAAAGATGAGGTAATTCTGAGGATCTGGTTTTACTCAGATTCTACAGGGATGTTTCAACAGACATTCAACTTTGAAGTACTGGGGACACAGAAAAATTACCAGCTTCCCTGTAAAGGAGTTTGCACCTATCCAAATATCTGCAAAGACTACACGTCAGTCAGCATAATTTATCTTTAATAAAGCAGTGCAGTGTTTACAATTAAGCCTTACAAATACAAATGTCTTAATATTTTTGCCTGTATCTTTCAAACTTTCCACAGGACTCTATTTGCTTTCAGTAACAAAGTCACACAAATAGAAGATAGACCCCAGAAAGGATACATTATCAATCCTGGGTTCTTTGACTTCGGACCATTACTCTGTAGCAAAACCAGAGTCAAGTAAGAATCCGAATAACCTCAAGTGAACTAGATCTTTCCCTGTTTATAGATTAACATGGATTTATTTTGTGTGTGTCTGTTGTGTAGATACAAGGAAAGCAAGTACCCAGAAAATACACAAAAACTATTGATCCACAACATATCTTGGCTGGAAGCTGAGGTCCAGTTTCATTTTCAGCACGATACCCAGGCTGCTACGTATCTGCTGGAACCACCAAACATGATTCTCAAACCACACCAGAAAAAGGTACCACAGAACTGTCAGGAGAAGAGATAGTGGATCCATGCACATTTACAAACCTAACTAATCTCCTGTAAATTATAATCTGTGATCAGTATGTCAATATACAGTATACAAGTGAATTTTGTAGTGAGGTTTGTGCATGAAAGCCAAAGCCTAATTTCTTCAGTGAATTAATAGATCATAGAAAATTACTACATGAAGATGCCTGTTTTATTTATTACACTGTGAATTTTATATTCAACAGCTAAAAAGTATTTACTCATATCTGTTCTGCTCAACATTTACAAAGCAAAAAATGCAAATGTTTAAAAAATAAAAGGTAAATACAGTACAAATTTAGAAGCAAACAAAATAAACAGAGCTGCAATGTAAATATGGTGAATGTAAATATGCCAGCAGAAAAAAATACATACTGTATATATACGTGTGTGTGTGTGTGTGTGTGTGTGTGTGTGTGTGTGTGTGTGTGGGGGTGGGGGGGTGTGTGTGTGTGTGTGTGTGTGACTCTACTAGTCTGACTTTATTATAATTATTATATTCAAATATTTTAAATCTTCTTGGTAGGAGTTGACAGTGTGGGCATACCCGACAAAGCAGGGACAAATCAAGGATAGTGTGATTTGCTGTATCAAAGACAACCCAGAGTTAATCATCATCCAAGTTTCCTGCTGGGGAGTTCGGCCAGAGGTGGAGCTGGAAACCAGGCAACTGACGTTTGACAAGACTTTAGTGTGCAGGTAACGCCATGTAGAGACTATGACATGTTGAGTATTTAACAATAAAAGAAGGCTATTTGTAACCAGAATACTCAGCTATTATCCGTAAATAATTGTATGAAGTAAATCACAGACACTTCTATCCATTTCTGCTTTTTCCTTTTTTTTGCTTTAGGCAGCAGAGTCGTAGTTTGAACCTTCATAATAAAACTGCTCTTCCAGTTTCCTGGAGATTGCAGGGTGTGGAGGAGCTGGGTGATGGCTTCAGTGTGATACAGGATTACGGCATTGTCTCACCTTATTCCATTTTCCCCCTGACTATGCGCTTCAAGGCAAGGAAGCAAATAACTGTCAAGAAGACCATACGTCTAGAGGTAAGATATGAGAGATACACAATGCATTATATTTACAGATGAACTTCAGACAAGATTGAATCAAAGGCCTCATCGCAGTCTCGCTCACCTGCTTGACACTGCTCCTCCATCAACACTGACTCTTGCTTAATAAGATCAATACCAAGGATACCATGAGCTGACTCATTTACCTGGGCAGAAAACAAATTTTAAAAGTTGAATCAATCTGAAAGTTAACACTGATTCACAACAAATCAAAAAGTCTGAAAGAAAGGAATTAGCATGTGGTATTTCCACCTCCTTAAAGATATTTAAGTGTTTCAATATGAAGTTTCTTAATAGCTTTAAGAAATTTATTCTTGTCAAAGTAAAATCTACCACTAGACATAATACTGTATTTTTACTTAGTACTGACACTTAGATGAATCCAGTTAAGCTTGCCTCTGTTCAGGACCATATATACTTACCTTCAGCTGTAGCAGTAGTGCTCAACAGTGAAGTCTTAAATTTGGTTTATTGGAAGTTGGAAATTAAATTTGGAAATTATCTTGGAAAAGTCGTTAAAATTCTAAATTTTATTGGCACTCTTCCATATACAGCTGCAGAAAAAATAAAGAGACCACTGGCTTCACTAAACGTGGTTGGTGATTCTTAAACATTTTTGACCAAAAGTTTACTTAGGTTTAATTTGTGCATGACATTCCTCTCCTACATTTGTCATAAAGACTGGGTGTTTTCAGGCAAAATGCAAATGTTTCGCCTTTGTTTGATAGCTTGTGACCACCCATCCTCTGACCACCCATTTTCCTCTTATCACAGTTCAGAGATTTTCAATTGGGTTTAAGTCTGGAAGTGTGGAAATGTTTTTTTTTTCCAGAGCCATATTTTGAGTGGACGGTTTTGTGGCTCAAACTGGTCATTTAAATACACAATGTCCATATCTGTGCCATTTATGTTTACCTACAGATTTCTGACATTGAGAAGATTCTCGGCATTGTACAGACTGAAAATATTCAGGTCGTAGCTGAAGCCTATGATATACATGTGGATATCATACCAGGTAAAATGGCTAGTACATTACACACTTTGTTTAAAGGTACATTACAAGTTAGAGTGACACTCAATGAAGTCTAACGAATTTGAACTTTCTCTTCACTGGACTTGTATAGATTTTAATTCTATAAAATTATTTTTTCTCAGGCTTTGTCCATACTGTTATATTTTTTTAACGACCATACTGTTATATTTTTTTAATGCTAGTGTCGTTAACACTAGCATTGTAGGATGCCTAAAACTTTTGGAAACATTGCTGTGGTTTGTTGACCCACATACAAAAAACACTGAATATGGCAAGCAAGCTGTTATTTGAGGAATTTTTGACAATAAAGTAGCCTCCCAGTCATGTTATATGTATAGAAGATTGCTAGAATGCTCAGGAACTGAGTATGTATTTTTGCTAAAACAATGCAAAAGTAGACAGTAGACAATTTAATGACAGTCAAGCGTCAGAACATCAAACCCTTCATACACTGACCTAATGTGTTATTGATCAAAATATAATGATATACGTTTTTCTACTCACTTGTTTCTCTGCCAGACTCTCTGGATTTTGGAACCATTAAAGTCTCTGAAGAGGCAAAATTGTCTCTCAAGCTGAAAAATCAAGGAAAATATGCAATAGCTTACAAGTAAGGTTAAACTTCTTGTTTTTCCAGAAGTCACCTTTATGTTTCAATCTAGAGAAAAGTAAATGATTGCATTTTTCCACTAAAAAAACTGCTTGTTGCTCCCTTTTTCTTGTGTCTTTCTACAAGGTTTAAACTGCAGCAGACAGACCCAGCACTGCCAAACGTTGGCTCACTGTTAAATCTGTGTCCCCAGAGTGGTACTTTAATTCCTGGTGACAAGTCTACAGCAGTGCAGATCATCTGCAAGCCAAAGAAGGAAGTCTTAATTAAAGAACAACCTATTCTGCTTTGCCAGGTCTGAGCCATAAAATGAGCTTTTTGAACACATTAAACTCACAATACTTATATTAAATGCAGTAGTAGAGACTTTGAGTTAACTTAAGTCTACAGCATATGACACTGACATAATTTTGCTCTTCAGGTGATTGAACCCAAGATTGGAGATGGAGGAGAAAAAGTAGCCCCCATAGCTGTCACACTTTCAGTCCATGCTGTCTTCTCCAGGTTAAGACTAAGATAAAGATTAACAGTGTTATTTATATTAAATTACATATCTAGGTATTCAGGAAGAATATTTCTTCTGAATCTTGTGATGTAGCCCTCTCTCAGCTTCTGTCCGTCATCATCATCCTTTGTTTTTGTGCAAGCTGTAAACATAGCTGGTACAAAAACAAAGTGCCTTGTTTCTAGCAACATTACAAGATGCATTTTTGTTAATAGAACACCACTCTTACATTTGACCAGAAGTAGTAAATAACAAAGTACTTACATTACCTTTTCAAGTAATTGTACGTAATATTTTATCTGTTGACAAATTTTACATTTACTCCCTACATTCTAGCACCAGCTATAATATTTGAAATTGACTTGAGTTTTATTGCATTTCAGGGAAAATATTAAACAAATTAATTACCATGATTTTGTGCCATGGTATGCTTTTTGCACATCAAGACTCATACTGACCTAAATGGATAGAACAATAAGATATGGTGGTGTGTCAAAATTACAAAACAGTAATACATTTAAACATTGTTTTTTATTTTCATTGGAGTTTGAATGGTTTAAGTATTTTAGAATTATGACTTTGTGCAGCTTTTCAAACAAAAAGCTAGTAGAAATGTCTTAGTTGTCTTACTTTCTCAGTTTTTCTTATAGCTTTTAATACAGTACAAACTTGAATCAGTATCACCTGTGCCAGTGCCTTGTGTCTAATTAAATAAAGACCGTCTTGACTTAACTTTATAACTTTATTAACTTTATTTGTGGTTCACCTCTAGGTGCAAGACCACACCTGCCTCTTGCCTGGACTTCGGTCCGATGGTCTGTGCATCTAAGAAAACGCTAACTTTTACCATTGAGAACACTGGCCTGTTTGAGACTCGCTTTACCATCAAAAGCCTGGACCATGTCCTGCCAGGAAGGTCAGGGTAGGACAATATACAGACTAAATTTATAAATTTCTTTAGTGTCATATATTGTAGCTACATTCCAGGTGTGAGGGGTATACATTGAGATGTGTTTGCCTTTGTTTTGCTCTCAGACCTTTAAGTCAGAATAAAAAGCCACAGCAAGAGAAACAGACAGGAAGAGCAAATGTTACGAGCGGCAAACTGAGACTGGATTCAATCCACAAAGACGTGGGCAATCCACTGGTGAGAGGTTGCAAGTGTAGAGAATGATAAATTATTATGATGCATATTGACTTGATTTAGATCACAAATGACCACTTATTATATGACTACATCACATTTCCTATTCTAGTTCCTCCAGAATCGCCTCAGCACAGGGGTGTTCACAGTGTCTCCCAGGATAGGGTCCCTACAGCCAGGGGCTCAGCAAGTGGTGACAGTGGAATGTGTATGTGAACAGTTAGGTGACTGTAGTCAGGAAATACTGATCAGCATCACTGATCGTGACCCATCAGATCAACCAGAGGGCATTCCGTTCATTCTGCAGGCTGAAGTCTTCAGACCAGGTAGGAAATGAATGATCTGTATACATTATAAGTTCTGTGTCTTACATTTACAGTAGCTTATTGCATTTACTGAATCCACGTCACAAGGTGTTGACTAAAGTACAAGTCATGACCGTAGCTACTGTATGTTTTTGTACAATGTCAAGCAATTTGATGTGAACTTTTGACATGCAGCCAAGAAAATGTGCCTTATACAGTATACTGCAAGTTCCATAAACTGGTTTGGAATGAGTAAACTAGGCAACATAATAGGTCAGTAGTTGGTGCTGTAGACCATATTATACAGTAGAGTAGAAGTATAACATATTTTTAATGATTTTTGGGTTTTTTTTTTCACAAAAGACATACAAATGGTTTTGTCTGCTCATCAGTGCAGCTGATATAAATGTATTATCTCTGCAAATAGCAGGCATTTAACATACAAACATGTGTTAAATATTTGTTACATTATATTTAACCTGATAAAAGTGTTTCCATTTCCTCTAAGTGTGTTAATTCCTTTATGAAAATTCCAAAAAAAAAAAAAAAACAAAAAGCCTTTGTCGAAAAAAGAGAAAAAAGCCTTTCTTTTTGTAAAATTGAGGAAGTTTCATGAATCTTGCTCTTTCCATGAACAATTTTCAATAGCTGGTATTAGCATTTCATCTAACCCTACGTACTTTTTTACCTTTTAGACATTGTGGTAGACACAAACATCATCTTTGAGGAGCACTACATGTGTCACAATAGCAGTCAGTTGTCTTCTGAGCCGTTTTGCAATGCTGAAGGGATTTACATGATCGCAGAAAACAAGTTTGTTTTCAACAGAGTAATAGTGGGGCGAACTGCAAAAGCTCACTTCATACTTAAAAATGCCAACAAGGTGTCCTGCACTCTGAACTTGGTCATCAAAAGTGCCGGATCTAAGGTATGGATTGTGAAACGTGTGAATTAATACTGTACATACAGCATGTATTGTAGATGATATAAGTTGGTGTAATGTGTCCTTCATTTCCTCGCAGATATCCAGTCATGTTGACAGTTTTGAGTTGTCTTCTTCAACTGTGTGCATACCCCGACAGTCACACGGTATTGCTGTGGTTGCCTTCACACCACAGGCGATGCAGCTTTACAGCGTTATGTTCGAGGCCACAGTAGAGGCAACCAGGTATTCTA
>JAQQAE010011699.1:0-13494 GCA_029823295.1 Pseudamia nigra | reverse complement strand
AGTATGAATGGAGCAGCTCAGTAAGATACGGCGGGGCAAGGCCATTTAAGCATTTAAAGACAAATAAAAGAATTTTAGAATGCACTCTAAAACGCACAGGCAGCCAGTGCAGCGAGGCCAAGATTGGTGTGATGTGTTCCCTTCTCCTTGTTCCAGTTAAGAGACGCGCAACAGCATTTTGGACAAGCTGGACCTCACAACAGATCGAATTTGGTTGTCCAGTTTAAAATCACTATCCATCTTGAAACCTAGGTTAGTAACCTAGGTTTCAAGATGGAAACCTAGGTTAGTAACCTAGTCTCCTTTACATACAGCACTAAGAAGTCACAAAACTTGCCTTGTTACACAGCTGTATAATCTCACAGTATTGCTGTATTCTTTGTCATTTTTAATTCTGTTTTATGAACCTCATTAAGAAAGACTTGTATACTCAGCTTCCTTGTGCTAACCCCAAAACTCTAAAGCAGACTTGATAGTGGGGCAACTCCTCTGACAAGAGTTCATTCTAAAGGCACATCAAATGAGGAGATGTAATGCGCGTGGATACAGCAATAAGATGATGACAGAATCCGATAAAAGAGCAGTTTATTGCTAAAGATATCTGTAACTACATCTTGAGCCAAAGCCTGCCACTGATCTTATTATGTGTAGTCTACACTCTTCCCTTTTGGCTAATAAAATAAAATGGAACAGATCATATTCTGAAACTCCCATTGACAGGTAGTTAAGCAGCATAATGAAAGCCTATCATGGGACTCAGATATATATATATTTTTTAAAGCTGCTTGGGTGTTGGGAGTAGTCATTTAGACTCAGTATTTCTTGGCTTACTTTTTTATGGTCCAGGTTTGCAGTTAGACAGAAGCGATGAAATACCAAAAAAGGAGTGGAAAAAAGGAAACAACCAATTAGAGCAGTGAGACAGGGACACACACCAACCAAAAGACAGACTGATGAGAAGACAGATAGGACTGGCAGAGGCTGGCAGACATAGTCATGTGTATGTGTGTGTGTCTTTATGCCCCAGCTGAGCCTCAGCAGAGCAGCAGCACAGAGGCCAAGTTAAATGGGTAGGGGAGATTAAAGGCAGTGCCGGAGCCTGCAGCCTCTGTATTCAATCACCACTCTCACCCACACCTCAGCCTGCATGCTGATCAAGCTGCAGTGAAAGGAGCCATGCACTCTGCCACTCCCATACACAAAATCACACTCACTCTCGCATGTATGAATGTGTAGACACAAGGGCGGTCATGATATCCCCCTTTTTTACCAGATGGTGACATTGTAAAAATCTCCTTAAGACTCCATCAAACTTATAAAACCTTCAAAGGGCCTGATATTTAAGAGGTGCACTGCAGTTGGCTCGGTGCGGAGACCAGCCTAGTTTATGTTTTTCATTAAACTGCTTCTGTATGTAGCTGTTTAATGCTGATCTGTTGCAATCTCATATTCTTATTTTAGCTTAAAGACAATAAATTCACCTGTTGTCTGTGTTGTAAGCTGAAACAATTCCACTCCAGAGAGTTTGGAACCATTACATTTATTGCCAGTGTTGAGTATTTTTTTTAAAAAACAGTAATTATGCGTAGTTATCACAGACTCAGTTCATTTAATCTAAAAATATAACAGGAGCTGCAAATGGCAAACCATTTCATTCACATGTTGGAATGCTGTTTTCTGTGGTGGTTTGACTCCTGTATCACCCTTTCTTTACTTGTGAAATAGGACAGAATATTTAAACAAAAATGACATTTTTCAGTATTTGATCACAAAGATTTTTACATCCAGCATCTATTAAAACCAATAAGTGGGATGAGTTATAAAGAACATATTATCTGGACCAATTTCTATGACGCTGTTTTATGCAGTTATTTTAACCTCAGTGGTCACAGAAAGTTTAAGAAGCTCCTACTGACCATTCTCTGCTTCTGTGGTCTCCATTTAGAGACCCTTTAGCCCTAAGCTGCAGTTACATTTTTGAAGCCCTGTTTCACAGTTCTGGCAGCGCCTCCAGCTCAACTGTGACACCTTGATACAAAAACATAAATCCATTAATCTTTTCATGTCACCGCTGAGCGTGTCTTGTAACGTTATTTTATTCCTACTGGTCAAGTTTGTGGCTTGTATTTTTTTTTGCATCACATTCAGAAGCGTTTTAGCCCTTTTTACGGGATGATTTTTGGCAAGAAGCCCGAGTAACTGAAAATATCTTCCTCCCCATTGAGTGCCTTTGTGAGTGACTGAAATAATAGAAAATAGCAAATGAATTTTGAGAAACATAAAGTGTAAACACAAATAATGTGCGTATCCACAGTCAGATATGATTTGCAGCGAAGCAAGAATGCTGCATTGCTTCCCACATATTCAGTGTTTTGCTGTAGATTTTCACACATTCAAGCCCAGCTGGTCTTGATCAGGAGGCTAACAATGTCTGACATACTGTACTTTGCTTCTGTCCCCAAAGCGTGCAAAAATAGAAAAATAGTAGGAGTTCCATGAATTCAGTCTGTGAAATCATAGCAACATTTACAGGACTCCACCTTATCATCATTACCCTGTTGTGATGTATCCTTGAGGGAGGAAAATGTGCTTAAATGAAGTGCCATTGGTCTCTCTCTCTCTCTCTGTGTGTGTGTGTGTGTGTATACACATTTAAACTTTTCTGTATTACCAAAGGTTACCAGGGTCACTTGTTTTCCATTTCTCCCACTGTTTTAATTGATGATCATTCGTTGTTTCACGCCAACATCCTGTTATTAGGCAGAGTTCATTATTCTAAAACACTAGCGCTGGGGAAAAGAGAGAGTCTCAAGGGAAAACACCATTCTTTTTGTGCTTTACACAAGGTCACGATAGGAAAAAGGGCTCTAGCTTCATTATGAAAGCCCTATTAAGCAGTGCAGGAATCTGATTTCATTTTAATCACAAGTGAATTCCATAGAAGGCAAGCAGTATGTTGAGTTTGTGCATGAAGGACATAATTGTTAGCAGAATCGGCATCCTGGTTCCTTGTATCAATCGCTCGTCTACAGCTGCAATTAATGATTATTTTTGTTGTCAGTTATTATTTTGATCATTTTACTGCTGGATAAGTGATTTGTTTGCATCTACAAATAGATTTCCAGTGATCAGAACAAAGAAATATGCTTCAACAAACTATTAATCAGTAAGCAAGATTGTTGAGAGCTAAGGTTTTCAGCACTAGTCATTGTAGCTGGTTGTAAGCAACCAACAGTTTAAATGAAACATGTAAGAAGCAGAAAATCGTGCTTCAGTCAGATGCCGTGTAGCTTGGCAACGTGAAGATAGATGAGTGAGAAACTGATGTCTGTGTTGTGGTTATGTTTATCACTTGTGCTCATATTCCTTTATAAGTGCTTGTGCTCATGTTTTGTGTGTGTTAGTTTTTTGTGTGCTTGCTGCTTACCCAAGCATTTTAGGAAAAAGGGCAGAAAAAGGAAAATCAAATCACTTTTCAGAGTGGCTCCACACAGCTAGAGAAGTGCTCAGACGAGCTAACTTCACCCAAAATAGATCAGCCTGACCACAGTTTTCTCTCCCCCTCCTCATGATGAGAGTGCTCCCAGTGAGAATTGTCTCCAGAACTTTCTGTGACTCATGGCAACATAGAGGGTATTAATAATTTCAAGGCAATCTTTATGAGTTGTTGGTAACTCGATCAATGTTGGGGGCATCTGCTATAAGTTGAAACAGTTTGAAGACAGTTCATTTCTTTGCTATAGTAATATAGTATTGGATTTGAGTTGGTGGGGAACATGTTTTGCTTTTTTACTACCATTTAATCATAATTTTAGGAATATAAATATATCATGAGACAATATATTTCTTCAAATGTAATCATAGAGCAAGATTTTTTCCTCTTACTAGCAGCATTCCAATTTGTTTTAGTAAAATATTTCCGTAGTTTCTAATGATGCTCGCTCATAATTATGGCACCTAATTCACATCGATTATTATGCTCTGACACGGGGCAGAACAGTGTCCCCTTCAAAATGTTTTCAGTGATTGTCTAAGGTCCAAATTAGCCCAGGCTTCATTGTTTCTGCATCATCATCATCTCCTGTTATGTGTTCAGTCATTTCCTTGAGGCCATACATCATCAGACTGCTCTTTCACCTGAAGCTGTAATTTCGTCTGCTCCGCTCTTCTTCCCGTTACACTGCATGCTGTCCAGCTGGCTCTTCCTGCCTCTGATTAGGCTTGTTAAAAGGATTCATTTAAAAACTAGCCCACAAGGCCTCAGGGTGGATGGATGACATCAAGGTTCTACTAATGCAGCATTTGGATCCAAAATGGGATTTCAGACTTGCTGTCTTGGCGCGGGACTCTTCTGAACAGCTGTAGCGTGCAGGAGTGATATAGCATTTTAGTCTGGCAACATCTAATATATACACACTCACATGCACACCGTGTCCTCTCTAACAGAGCAGATGTGACGCTAGTTTTCCAGCTATATCAAGCTGCCATGCAGTGTTTCCGGGTTAAGTGGAAAGTATGTGGAAAATACATTCTTTGTTAGCAAGGCTTTTCCATTACATGTGTGATTGTGAGGTGAAGAAAAAACATGTCCCTGCATTGGCTGTATGAATTATATTGCAATCCAGCCTCACACACACACACATACGTATAATGAGGCATTTGGTTCTTATAAGAGGCACCATGACAATTACTGCACAAATCAGTATTTTATATTTCAGCATTTAACTTTCCTCACCTTACACAGCATATTTTTTTAGCCCCGCTAGCGAGACTGTGCCCTAAGGACGCCGATGTCAGTCCCTTTATTAGCTCAAACCACAACAGTCCGGCCGAGTGTAAAGAACAGCATCGCCCGTAAGCAATGCTAGCACCGTGTTCACACTTTTTTGTGTTAGAAAAACTCACCTTTGTTTAGTATTTTATCATATGTAATCACCAGTACTATAGAAGTTACTCAAATAATAATATAAAATAATTCAATGAAAAAGATAATTATTTTACTATATACATGAACAACCATACTAATTGCATTATTTATAGCTGTATAAAAACAGTAGTAAAGTCTTAAACAGGTCTTTTGTTCAACTATATTTGTGGATTTCTAAATTTCATGACAGAAATGATTTTTATGTCAAATGCACAAGGACATTTAGAAACGCCTTGAAAAGTTCTTGTGCAGCACAGCATGTAGTCCCAGCATGACTTCAGTGCACAGCAGATTTTCAAAGGACAAAAAAAGAACTATACCTAGCCTCCCTACCGAGCCTAAACCTCATTTTACAAACGTCTAAGCATTTACTTCAGCAGCTTGAAATATAAAGAAGCAGCTTTTATTTGAATTCAGTTGTCATGAGCAGCAACAGTCAGGACAATTTTTACCAATGATAGAAAATTTTTTTTCAGAAAGCTGGGGAGAAGATAATTCTGTGATGCGCATTGCTTTGTTTTTGGTGGATTGCTGTTGCAAAATGACAGGAAGCAAGGGAAAAGTTAATAAGCAAAAATATTTATAAAGTAAAATGGAAAAACAGTTCATAGCTTGTGTTTCCTGTAAATCACCCCTTTACTCTCTTCCCTGTACTGGCTTTCTTTCTCATTTTACAATTGATTTTCAGATTTTACTGATCACTTTTAAATCCTGTCTGGATCTGGCTCCTATTTATATGTCCTACTTATGAGCCAGCCCTTGACTTTCGATTCTCAGGTGGAAGTTGAGGCTTAAATCAGAACACCTCAGCTTTTGAACGGCCTACCTGAGGAGATAAGGCATATGGAATCAGTGACTGCTTTTAATCTCTTCTAAAAACCCATTTTTTTAGACTTTGTAGTTAGACAGAAGCGATGAAGTATTCTAGGCTTTTGTGTAATTGTATTATTATTATTTTTCTGTCTTTATTGTGATTACCCTGCTTTTTTCTTTTACTGCTTGCATTGTGGTGTGACGTCTCCTTTTATCGCTCTCTATTCTTCTTTTACTCTCATTTTGTTGTGCATTTGCTGACATTTTTCATTTTTCTTGGTTATATGGTAGAGTTTTACTAATTAACTATTTTGATCATTTTTCTCATTTTGCTGTGCATTTTCTTCATTTTAATTCAGTTATTGGTGATTTTGACAATAATTTGTCAGTTTATTTGGATTTTTTCTTACCTTATGGTATGGTTGTTGTTTTTTCAGTTTTGTTGGTTATGTTGTTTATTTAATTTTCTAGGCATTTATGTAATTTTATTATTATTTTTCTGCCTTTAGGTGCATTTACCCTGTTTTTTTTTCCTTTTACTGCTTGTATTGTGATGGATGTCATCTCCTTTTATCTCTCTCTATTCTTCTTTTACTCTCCCCTCATTGCCCCTTCTCTCCACCAGATCCTTAGTATTGCCTTATTGGTGCACTGTATGTTGTTATTTGGTGATGTTATGCTTATGTGTATCATATTGCTGCACAGAGCCTTGTGTTTGCTTTGTTGTCAAAGTCCTTAATAAACTGCTGTTTTTAAAAGTGCTACATAAATAAAGTTATTATTATTATTTGTTTATTAAGAAAAAACTATCAAAAAGAAAATAGCAGCGAGGACGGCTTTAATCCTTTCATGACCCAGATTTGGCCCATAGACCATACTGTAAGTTGAGTGAACCGGTGGAAAACATCATATCTATCTAAATTGTGGCTGCAGTGGACATTTGTCAATGCCTGTGTATACCACAACGCTTGTAATGTGCTGAGGGGCGAGAAGAGGAATAATAAAGCATAGGAGCATGTCAGTAACATTACATTGTATTAAGCCGTATGTTCTGCCACATGAATCCATCTTCTGCCACAGTCAGAGCTTTCATTTCACCCTAGGGTGGCCACACATACATTTTAATCAGCCATTTGGCTGGCCAAGCTGACAACTGCTCCACAACAGAAGCTGATAAGGGTGATGGTAAATCATAGTGCTACTGGTACAAGCATTGGGTTCTTGTCTGAGAACATCTGCCAGTTTTAGACTTTCCCCACAATTCATGAAACTCTTCCAGGAAATAGGATTATTGTTTCTCTTCATAGTCCAATATCTTCTCCACGTGACTAAAAAGATTGGGCTACATCTGGCATCTTTGCATTCATGATTAAAAAATAGCCCATTATTTGTTTCTGAAGGAAAAAAGAAAGAAAGCTTATTTTGTGGATCAAATACGTAGGTGTTCTTTCTTGAAACTGTCTTGTTGGATTTTGGGATTCTGTAGTATTCTTGTCCAAACTTCTCAGCACATCCCTTCAGGCCAGTAGAATGCTGAATACTTTTCCTGTGGTACAGTTCTTTTTTTTATTTGTCTTTTTTCTGCTTTGTTTGTTTAGTTTTATTCTGGTTAGGAGTGGTAAAGTATGTGGGATCCATGGTGGTGCTCTCTGGAGGCTGAGCCACAGGGATGCTCGGAGCAATTTGTATGAGAAAAGAAAGCGGGAACTCGACTCCTTATTGGGGGACTGAACCCAGCTTGTCCTCAAGTTCTCTCACATTGTATTTGAGTATGTGCAGCTAAAACAAACTTATTTAAAGCAGTTATTTTATGCACTTCTCTATGGACTTGTGTCGACTGTATTATCTCCATTGTTTGAGATTCAAACACCAGGTTCATGTCTCAGATATTAAAGATGATAAAGTTAGACTAACGCCTCATATTTTGTAAGTGTTCTTTGAAATTAGACATTTTAGCCCCTTGTCTATTTACTTGTTTAGGGCAAATAACAGCTTCTCATTATTTTAATCAATCTTTTTATCTTTTAAATCTTATGTAATAAACTTAGATATGTTATTCCTATGCTTGACATGGTTTTATATGTACAATAGCACTGCTTATTATTTAAACTGGCATACTGTGTTTAAAATTAGAAGGATTTTTTCTTCATCATTTTCCTAAAAAAATCAAGCTGGTCCATAGAAGACTATGCATTGGAAGGGAACAACAGGAATATTAAATTAACTCAGTTTTCCTGCAGCTACAGCTATGACAGTTAAAGTACAGGGAATGGTTGATGAACTATAGGCAATTAATGAGCTCCATCGAGTCAAGAAAGACGAACGACAGAGAATCGAGACGTCAAACCAGCCAGTCTTTGAGCTTGTTAACGTTGCACATGTTGCCACGGTGCCAGGCGATTACATAAGACATCCAAACATTGTTTCAGCTTCTTGCAATAGAAGAGCTCCAAAGGAGTAGAATCTGACAAAGAGAAGAAGGAGATGGAAGGCAACGAGTAGATAATCTGCAGAGAAAGTGGGTGGGGTGCAGGAGGTGATGCACATAAACACACATGCAAACGCACTCGCACACAAACACGCACACACACACACACACACACACACACACACAAGCAACTACATGACAAGTCATTATCCTGTATCACCCGGAGAAGACAGAAAAGTTGCAAAAGGGAGGAGGGAGTTAAGTGAAAAGGCAAGAGGAAGAAAAAGTGATGCAAAGTATAGGAATAAAGAAGGACAGAAGGAGAGAAGCGAGCAGGGGAGATGGCTGGTGGAGGTTCTTGATCTTTCGAGTGCATAAGACATAACATGGATTTTGTTAGCATGCACTTTGTACAAAAGCCACTCAGT
The DNA here is from genome assembly GCA_029823295.1 of Pseudamia nigra. Taxonomy (NCBI): domain Eukaryota; kingdom Metazoa; phylum Chordata; class Actinopteri; order Kurtiformes; family Apogonidae; genus Pseudamia; species Pseudamia nigra. Next base: position 4,898 of record JAQQAE010011699.1, on the reverse strand, counting down.
GCCAAGACATGTTTGCTGCTGTCTGTACTTGCTTCAGCTGTGTAGAGTTATATTTACAGACGCACACATTCAGTGCACGGAAATGTATGGATCTCAGTTATACTGATGTAACACACCAACTGTGGCACCTTGTAGTTTGTTTACGAAAAAACCTGGAAGACTTGCAGCTTAATCACATATAAAAGGACTGAAACACTAATGCATTTTTAAAATTTGTATTTGTTTCCTATTTCCTTCAACCTTCTTTTATTTCCCTCTGTTCTTGTTTTGCTCTCCCTCCACTCTCTCTTCACTTTCTTATTATAGTATTTGCATCTGTTTTCATTGCCTTATTGTCTGGCTTTGCTGTTGTATGGCAAACTGGTGTCACTTTTATGTATTAAATTGCTGTATGAGCATGTTTTTTTTTGTTGTAGCAGTACTTTTAAACTGCTGTTCTTAAAAGTTATTATTATTGAAAATGTATAACTCATCCACATATAAAAGGACTCAAACAACAAACTTTTAGTTAGCTTTGATTTAGTTGTTTATGTCTATGTCTTTAATTGATCAAATATTTTCATCTGCAACAATTTGGAAAATAAGAATGTTTAGAGTAATTTATTGAGCACATTATTAAACATCTTGTTGATTTAGCTCTCAAATTCTAATTTCTGATTAAAAAAACAAGCATGCACACACATTAAGAAAATCCCTTGTACAGTTGTTTTAATATATTTCATCTGATATAATCTGTCTATTATTGACCTTTTGTTAAAGTTATTTTGTAATAAATCATTACTGATGAATAGCTTACTGTTCATTCAATTAAAGTTATAGCTGATATACATTATGTCTGCATGAAGTTTTTTACATTTGCATATTTTAAGCCTACACGCACATCTTTTAGCATTACAAACCATATAATGATGTGAATGCTCTTTACATGTGAACTTTGTCTCAGTATGTGGCCACCACAGGTACCAGCGTGTGGATGAATTCTGATAGATTCCCATTACCCTGGTTGTGACCCCTTGTAGCTCAGTTCATTAAGCCAGCCAACCCAAGTATCCAGGACTCAAGTCCAGATTTAATCACAACCTCCATCCTCTTGCCAATCACAATCAGATACTGATAAGCCTCTCTAGGATGGCACCCGAGGGCCTCCACACACAGACAAAGGTTAATTTGTGAGCAGCAGGGGCCCAGCTAGAAGGCCAAAGGTCAGCTGATTGAATACAGGGAGGAAGTGTGTGTGGAAGACTGGGTGGTGAGTGGTGTGGATGGAAGGGGGGCACGGCAGCAATTACAAAGTTCATCAGTATTCATGTGTCTCATTCATGGCTAATGCATACATTACCTAAAAAGAGGTGTGCTGATAGGATGAGGCCCTTAATAGGAAATAGCTTGACAGTAGTCTTTAGGTAGCTGTAGTCTAAAGGCAATTTCTTCAATGTTGTCTCTTAAAACCTTTTCACACGTGCGGTTACACCTGCAATGTTCTTCAGAGCACTTCTGCTGGAGCCTCTTCCTCCTGGATAATTAGGCTGTGTCTGAAATGTCACAATACATTATAAGAAGTAGGAGTAATATCCATGTTTAAATACAAATGCTGTAGAAAAGTATTTGCACTTGTTTCAGCTGTGATACTGGGCTCAAACCCACCCACTCTCCACTGTTAGTGTCGTATCCTGCCAATTGTGTTAGAAAGGATTATGAAAAATAACACGAGTTATATGACTGAACATGTGACAAAATCCAAATTTAACTGAGTAGACAGTGCGGTTTATTTTGCTCTGTTTATGATTTCATCTGTCTGACCTCGCATCCTGTGGTGCAATGTCATTTTCAGGCCAGCTGGCAGCGGGCACATGTGAGATTGTGACGCTGGACAGGGACAGCAGCCAACCACGGCGGACCATCGCCAGGCAGACAGCCCGCTGCGCCTGTAAGAAGGGCCAGATCGCTGGAACTACAAGGGCCAGACCCGCCTGTGTGGACGGTAAGAGAAGGCATGGGTTGGGGGGGTATTCCACCTTAGATTAGTATCTTTATATTTAAGTGTTCATTTGAGGGATGATTTACTGTTTTCAAATCAGGTGCATAAATTCAGCGTGCACATATAAAATGAAGCCGTATCAGTGTTGAAGTGTTGAATGCTATTTTCAGTCTCAGGGCAGTTTAGGTTTGGATGTTTTAAGCAGGGGCTTAAGGTGGATAAACCTACAGTGTGGAGCAAAGTGGATCACTGAGCTGCCTTTGTGGTGCCAGTAAAGCCTGCACCAAACAATTTACAGCCGAGTCATTTAAAAGAAGAAAAAAAGTGACTGCAGGGGTTTTCCAAATCCCACCACCAGATGGACTTACTGTATATTTCCTGGAATAAGTGATACTATTCTAGACATAATGCTTCTTTCCTTGCACATATAGTATTATTATTAAAAACACTTTAAAAACTATTTTAATTAATTACATCTTATTTCTTTTAGTCTGGCACACATGAATCAAGTTAAGAAATGTAACATGCTACAGAGAAATATGACTAAAATCAGAGAGCAATAGTTCCAGTAGTTACTTCCCTGGCTCACACAGATACAACAAATAAAGACATCAAATCAATGTGAAAAATAAAGACCACTCTGGAAACAGACCAGCTAAAAAAGAAAGGTGGCTAAACCCATTGTGACATAGTGCAGATGCCAGTTAAACACAGTAATGCTATGTATTACTTTAGTTATCTGAATTTCATGAGAACATCAACATTCACAGTTTCAAAATGGAATAATGTTTTCTACAGTACATATCTGAAAATGTTTCATGATAAAGGCTTTACTGAGAATGAAATCTAAGCAAAGGATTTTTGTCCACTGAAATGCTGGTGGGCTTTTTTATTGGAAATGAAAGGAAATGCTGAGTTAGCATATGCAGTCAGTTTAATAGGGTAAATGAAAAAAGGAGTATTAGAACATGTCAAATGTATGATGTATAAATGATGACAGTTAGATGTGCCTCTAGTAAAAGCCTGTTTGAAGCAGGTCTGTTTCTGTTACCATTTGAAGGAGTCATTTGAGGACAGACAGTATGTTTTTTTTCTTGAGCCACTTTCTCAATTCACTTCTCTGATCACCCTTGTACCTTCAAGACAGCTCAAACAGCTGTAGCAGTCTTCAGATGGTGTGACTTTTTTCCCATTTCTTTGTGACATCTTCATTTGAGAATGTTACCTCTTGAGGTGCCTGTGAGCATCTTTCTCACATGTTGTGGCCTGTTGCCTGGGAAGCTGTTATCCACAGGTGATGACAGACAGTCAGACAGACTCTACTGTAGAGAAAGATTTTGAGTGGATTGTTGTTATGCATGTCTTGTTTTGTGTGTGTGTGTGTGTGTAGTTTGCGGAGTTGTCAGTGCTGTATTGCTGATTGGAGGAGCTCAGCTGGAGATTGGAGTAACTTCAGTGGGCTGTTAAACTGGTTTTAGCTGCTGGAGAGAAGGTTTTTCTATATGTAAGTGGACAGTTACAGGCAGGTAGATACAATGTATGTGCAGTTCATGGATTGCAGACAATTCCTCTCCCAGGTCATATCACACTCCACTGAATACAAATCTGATCTCATATATAAGACAACGTGTGGTTGCACAACAAAGTCAGTTGGTTGTCCCTCGCTCTGCTTTTGTGCAGGTGAATAAGTTGTATTTATGTTACATAAATCCACAATATTCAGATTGTATCTGGTGGCATTCATCACAACGTGGGCTCCAAGGACCACTGTGGCATTTTGTGTAGGCCAGATAAAATTCCATTCCTCAATAGAGCTTAATCTTATCAGCTGGCTTTTTAGACACCAGAGTGGGTAGAGAGCAGCAGCTTGAAGTGGAACCAGCTCTCTGCCCCAATAAAAAATCTGATTTATTTTTTATTTCATGATATGCAAGATTCTTTCTAATTACAAAATATATAGTAGATTCCCAGTTTTCTCAGTTGTCAGTTACAATCAAATAGTCCAGTTCAACAGGCTATAGCCGTATCTACATATGGTGAAAATATATATTTTTTAAAAGTGCTAGTTTTGTTGTTGTCATTTCTCAACAGACTCATGCTGGCTTTATTCTGCCAGTATGGTTTGATGATCAGTTTCAGTGTTAGCATCTTTTCTAACATCACCCATCTATTTAAAATGGAATTTGCACCAATGGTGTTCCCTCAGTCACTGTAATATTGATGTTACCATACAAGTAATTCATCCCTCACTGGAACTATGGGAAGAAATTGGGGTAAAAATTGGTAATATGATTCATTTGTGTTAAGTCTTTTACACATGCAGGTGTTCACATGCAGATTGCTGCCTGTAAGGCTGTCATTTGTCATTTATCATTTCCTCCCATATTGCTGCCATAACACACATACCTACACACAAACACATCTTTATTATTTATGTTACTGCCATGCCACTGTGTGATGCTTGTCTCCACAAATTCCAACTTATTAGTTTGATTCAGATTCTGGCTCTGCTCACTTCGGAAACACTGAAAAAGAGTGGAGAGGTTGAGAGAGCTGACATAAAAGGCCCCAAATGCCACAAATGGGATTTCAATCAGTTTTAATCTACTTGAGTCCTTGAGGTCTGCTCTCTGTTGTAATATGCCTTTGCCTTGGCTGACACGATCTGCGTCCTTCATGCTTCAGACTCCGTTTGCATTGGTCATACCTTGTATGCAGGATAATCCATAGCTCCATTAACACTCTCACGCAGCTTCTGCAACAGGTGTGGTATGAAAATGCACTTATAGAAATGGAAAGGGCACTGATCCAGAAGATGGCGTTTTTGTTGTAGACCAGGGGTTGGGAACCTTTTTGGCTGAGAGAGCCATGAAAGCCACATATTTTTAAATGTATTTCCGTGAGAGCCATATAATATTTT
>JAQQAE010011698.1:0-13495 GCA_029823295.1 Pseudamia nigra | reverse complement strand
TTTCTTTTTTTTTTTTTTTTTATGTTTTTGAAATCATGGGAGCATTTTTCTGCTGTATTTTATTTTCAGTTTCACTCCACACACTAAAAGAAAACTATTAAGCATCTCTAAGCTTAGCATAAATCAAAGAAAATTTTGAGGTCTTCCCTTAAGTAAACACTAATGTTATTTCAAAATGACTGTCTTGCACTAAATCAGGGACAGATTAAATTAATCTCCATCTGAAGAAAAAAAAAAAAGGTTGGGCTTCAAACACGGATTTTTTTTTTTTTTAAAGAAAGTAGACATGCCTACACAAAACAATTGTTGGACACTATTTTGAAGCTAGCTGACAAAAACATATTCCTGGTTCAGCATTCAGCTACATGCACAACCTTTTCCAAGATTTCCAAAAGTAATTGTGCAACAGCTGCTCAGGCCTCTAAGTGGGAATCAACTATAAAGAGGGAAGGCACTGACCCAATTTTCACTTAGCTGGAGCCAGGCAGTGTCAACAACATGCATTAATTTTAGCCAAACAACTTGAGATGTAGTCTCCTAAGCTGCATTTTACTTTTGGTTTAAAAAGCACAAGACTCCTTATAAAATGTACATCCTTGAAGGTCCAAGCAACACATCAACATCAAGGCTTTTACAGCAAAACATGAATCAGTTCAACAAATAAACTGCCACAATATTGTACAGGATGTTAGGGCTGCAGCTCCAGACTGATTGCTGGGTAATATACATTTATAAAAGCTGTATCAGGTTCTGGACAAAACTAAACATTGCCTATAGTCCCTAAAGCAGCACTGTTTATTTGCAGAAATACTTTTGTAACCAGACCTCGAACCATCAACGTTGGGATATAAGCAGTACATTGTTTCTGAACCCAAGATTTTGTTTATCAACTCACAAAATCACATTCTTACATTGTCTTTTTTTCCCCCCCCAGGCTCCCCCGAAGAACTCCATGAATGGGCAGAAGGGCAATGAAGCACTAAAATAAAACACACTCCACTTCATGGGACTGCTGACCTGATTTTACAGAAATAAGCAGCATATGGTTATGGAACACTTAAGAGAAACACTACAGACTGTATATTTCCCCTTTATGACTCATTTTATAAAATGCCACAAATGCACTTGAAGACTTCACTCACTAAACAGAAGTATTAATGATACATTTACAGGAGAATATCAAGCTATTGCTGGATTATAGCTGCTGGTTGGGAGTAAAAGACACAGCAGGATCCCTTCCGTAAAACAATCCTTATTAGTTTGATAAGGAGCTACTGCTGCAACCACTTACTTAGTACGCAGGGAAGTTGTGGCCCCAGGCGCACTCTGCCATAGCCTTATTGGGAGATGTTCCAGTTCAGTAAATACCCCATGGACATTTTAGAGATGCTAAGTGGACACCAAGCCCATCAGTTCAAAGGCCTTGGTTTGGACCGACAACTGAGCCACCAGCAGCAAGTCCAACTGCAGCATCAGCAACAGCTCCAGCAGCAGCACCAACCCACCGCTGATTCGTCTGGGAGCCTTCTGTCCGGCCTGGGCCTTGGATCCCTCCAGAGCTCTCGGAGCAATGCCTTTGCAGAATCCTCATCATTATTTGCCAAAATGAGCGCCCCTCCCCCTTCCATCTCCCATCAGAGCCAGTCGTCGTCATCCTCTCACAGCTCCAGGAAATCCAGTAAAATGAGCAGCAGTAGCAGCAGTGGGAGTGGGAGCTCATCATCTGGGTATCCCCAGTTTTTGCGGCCTTTTCATCCAGCTGAGGCAGCGCTGGCTCAGGAGCAGCTCCACTCTGGGATGGGACGTTTTGACTTTGGGAGCAGCAGCAGTGGAGGAAGCACAGGAGTCATTGGAGGTGTTGTCACCCCTGCTCCTCCACCTCCACCACTACATCCAGGCCTCTCTGTCCCCCAACCCTCCCCTGGTCCCTCCTCATCCTCACCGTCTCCTTCCACATCTGCCTCAGCTTCCAACAACCCCTCTGGCAGTACTGCTGTCCCCTTGGTAGGCCAGTCTGATCCCCGCAGCCTCCACCAGCAGTTCAGCTGTATGCTTGCTGCCAACCAATACTTCCTCTCTGGCGTTCCCACCAATAGCAGCCTGGAACAGTTCCTTGTCCAGCAAGGCACTCACAACCACTTGGGCTTGGGTCTGGGTCAAGGAACAACAGAGTCAAACTCAGCCCTGGCTCCACCCCCTGCTCTTCACTCCTCCCATAGCCACAGCCACTCAGCCCCACAGCCGCAGCAGCAACAGCAGCAGCTGACCCCTCATGCCTTATCACACCCCCACAGTCACACTCACCATCCACACCCTCTCCATCCAGCTCCCCAGCCCACCCCACTGAGCAGCTTTGATTTCCAAGGCATTCCAGTTCTTTCTTCCAATCAGATAGCATCACTTATGCAGCAAGAGGCCGGCCTCCCGCTGCCCCTGCCCCTCCACCTCTCCCTTTCCAAAGATGATTCAGCAAAGTCAGGAGACAGCTCATCAACTTCAGCGTCAAGCGGAGGAAGTAGGAGAAAGAAAGCAATGGCAGGCTACCTGCCCCAGAGGAAAACGGACACTAGTAGCCACAGTCACAGCAGTCACAGCCACAGTAGTAGTGTTAGTAACTGCCACAACAACAGCTCAAGTGGGCACAGTCAAAGCTCCTCATCAGGCCTTGTGGGAGGTGCATCTGGAGGTGTTGGAATAAGTGGCATCGGAAGCGAGTCGCAGCATTCCTCACTCCTCTCATCGTCCGCACAGCAGTCAACTTCCGCAGTTTCATCCTCTTCATCTGCCCCTCCTTCCTCTAACTCCACCTCTGTTCTTGTAGCCAGCGGTAGCCAGCAGCTGTCCAAATCGCAAGAAAGCCACAGTAGCAGCAACACTGGCCAGCCCGAACCAGAACCCCTTTACCACTGTGGTGAGTGTGGTAAAACCTTCACCCACCTCTCCAGCTTGCGAAGACATCTTCGTAGCCACGGTTTAACACCTGAGAGCCAAAGTAGAAAGTCAGACTGTAACTCACCCAGTCCAGAGAGGATATTCTGCTGTGGGGAATGTGGAAAGCGATTTAAAAAGAGGGGTCACCTCATCCAACATAGTGTCACCCACTCTGAAAACCGTCCTTTTGTCTGCAGCATTTGCCAAAAGTCTTTCAATCGTCGAGAGTCACTGACAAGACATGAAAAGATCCATGATGAGAAGCCTTTCCGGTGTCCTGCTTGTGGCCGTTGTTTCCGTGAGAGCACTTCCCTTCTAAACCATGCTGCATCAGGTGCTTGTGGCAAACCTCCACGGGTTTCAAAAAACAAGGCAAGCACCGGAGGGAGTGGGTCCTCCACCGCGAGTAGCAGTAAAATTGGAGGGAGTGCAGACAGAGTAGGAATTTCAAATGATGGGGCCACGATGGCCAATGACAAGTACGCCACAGATTACTCCAGAAACCGTTACCAGAATCCATCGTCATATAACAGCAATGTTGAGGACTACAGACGATCATCTACAACTCTGTACACAGAGGGGACATTAGGAAGCGAAATGTCCAGCCAAACTCTACGTAAAGCCCCTTTAGCCCCCACTCTTCATCCGCACCCACAGAATCAGCAACAACACCATCATCATCACCACCAACAGCAGCCACAACAGCAGCAGCCGCACCTCCCTCTGTCTTCTCTGTTGGATGATTCAGAGGATGAGGTCACTAGCAGTGCAATGTCAGCAATTGCTGCTGCTGCTGCTGCCTCCTGTGACATAAACACAGAAAGCAGGGAAGGAGAGAGGAGGGATATCATCGGAGGTCTGCTTGGGGGACTTGGTTTTGGCAACATGGGTGGACCTTCAACAACCTCCAGCCTCAATGGTTCCACAATGCCTTTGACCCACCCGAGCCAGCCCCATACAAAGCAGAGGAGGCCAAGAAAACCCAGAGAGAAAAGGGACCCCAACACTATTGTCAGGAGGAGGCGGAGCCCCGCCCCTCCAGGCGATGGTTCTGACAGGCCGTACGGGTGTCAGGTATGTGCCAAACGCTTCAGAAGAGCCGAGACCTTACGCCGCCACAACAGCGTCCACACAGGGGAGAAGCCTCAGGCATGTGAGGTCTGTGGTAAAATGTTCCGTGAGCCTTTCCATCTCACCAAACATTTGACTGTGCATTCTGGTCAAAAGAACTACAAGTGCAATCTGTGTGGGAAGTTGTTTGCCTATGCACAGAGCCTTGTAAGACATGGCAAACTTCATCGAAAAGGGGAAATTGACAACCAGGGTAGGAGAATAAAAGGTGCTGCTGCTACAATCAGTCAAGTTGCCAACTCTGGAAACTCGGACTACTTTTCATCCTGCTCCCAAGAAGAAAAATCCCCAACGCATGGCACCCCTTCTCAGAGGCTTTACACCTGCACAGTTTGCTGGAAATCATTCCGACACTATTTCCACTTGACAGCACATCAACAGACTGTGCACGGTGGTGGCGTAGGGCTGGAGAAGTCATTTCGTTGTGATGTCTGTGGTAAAGCCTTTGCCTACTCCAATAGCTTAGTGCGTCACAAGCTGTCTCAACATGGCATCGACCGTGATGGCCAGCGGATCAACCAGTCCCAGCCCACCGGATACTCTCCACTCTTTTATGATTCTGGGTCAGGTTCCAACTACACAGGTTCATCTCACATGCAACAAGGAGCCTCCTCGCAACAGCAGCAGCAGCAACAGCAGCCGCAACAACAACCACAACAGCAACAGCAGCAGCCGCAACAACAACCACAACAGCAGCAGCAGGTGCAGTACCCTTTTCACTACCGCTCAAAAAACTGCCAAAAACTGCATGGACAAACAAGAAAGCACAGAAAGAAAAAAAGGCGAATTGTGATACACAGCATCATGAGGGATGGGAAGCTGGTAGGCGTCCCACTAAGTAAAGACACTCGCCGGAAGCTGATTCTGTTGAGGAGGAAAAAGGGGAAACTGCAAGCTCAGATCAACAAAAAGAAGCTACTGGCTCAACTGAGGATAAAGGGCAATATGATGAAAGTCAAGTCCTGGAGTGGTGGTGCCGTTAAAGTCAGTGGGCTCACCTCATTGGATGTCCCCATCAAGCGCTTCCCTTGTCCAATCTGCCCCAGAACCACATACTCAAAGCAGGGTTTTCTCCTGGTTCACCATGCCATCAGACACCCGCCGAGGAACTCAGGCCGCCACGCCCGACTACGGTGCCAGGTGTGTGGGAGACGTACCAGCTCGTTACACAAAGCCTTGAAACACAGGGGCCAACATCTGAAGCAGGCCGCATTCCAGTGCCACAAATGCAGACACCGCTTCTGGAACCCGCGTCTTCTGGCCCGTCACAAGTTCTCCTGTAGAGGGATGATCACGGCCAGCGGGGCTGAAAACTGGGGACTGATGAAGATTAAATCTGACCACTCAGATAGTGACCATTCACCAGTTCACCTCTCTGTCCCTCATCTGATCCAGCCTGAGAGATCAACAGTTCTGACTGACTACAGTCAGTAAGAACAGTTTTTTTTAGACTAGATTGTTTCAATGTTTATTTTTGGTAAATAATCCAAGAAGCAAGAACTAGCAAATTTTTAACACAAGAGGTGGGACATGGGGAGGGTTTAGTGATCCCGACCCTCTTCTCTGTTTCTGTAAACAGTCCTAACATACTGCGGTCAATGTGGTCAGTAAATTAACTTGGACTTTAAAAGGCCCATAACCGTGTGTCGGGGCCCCTTCCTAAAAGGTGAAGGGGATTCAGACCATGTAACACTTTCAGTAGCACCTGTCAGAAAAACAATCTGTTTTCCTTTTGTTTTTGTTTTTGTTTCCCATTAGCAGTATTTGCTTATGAATATGGATCGGATGCCTAACTTAGAAGTCTGGGTACCTTTAGTACCAGTTTATTTTTTCACACCTGTTTCACATTATTCAGTTAAACAGTATAGTCCTCGTCTCTTGCTGTATGTGATTTTGTTTCCCCAGTGGAGAATTCTCCTCTTTTTTTTTTTTTTTTCTTTTTTTTTTTAATATATAAAGATGACACTTGCCCTTGAGATCCAGGTCTCTTGAAGTAAAATAAATCCTAACCTGACAGTCTCAAAACCTTACGAAATGACTTTTACGGTAAAGGGTTTTATCTGTCACAGTGCTAGTCGATGTGCTGCAGTGACACAAAAGGAAATGGGTGATGTTTTTAATGTACACTAGTTTTGTCATTTTTGAAAAGGCGTGAAAGAAGAGTAAACACGACTCAAACTGTTAATGTGTTCAGGATGAAAAAAGGACACCAGAAATAACCAAGTTTACTGTACAATTCGTATTATATTTTATTATATATTGATTATTTGCTGTTTTTTACTCCAAGTATCATTTCTTTTATCATTGTTGGTATCGTATGGGTGGGAGGGAATGAGTTGGGGACTATGTTTGTATAACAGCGGGATGACTATATGTATCGATGTGATATTTTTTTTCCCCTTCCTGTACCCATTTACCCTTTATACCACAATTATGCCCAATTTTTGTAACAAAAGTGTGTACACATAGTTCATTACTTAGGTCCTGTCCATGTGTTTTTTCTTTTTTTTCTGTAAAACTAAAACATGTAATATTATTACTAAATTACTATCCTTTTTCTTTGCCTAAAAGTGAGTTGTTGAAAACCCTCAAATCAAATAAAAAACACAGAAATAAGTTGGTTTGATTTGACAGTTATATTTGAGTTGTGTAAATTTATTTCAATGTGCTTTACTACTTGATGGTAGAAATACTTAAGTGTGTGAGAAATGGTAACAGATGTACAGTATAAAGCATATTTGACCCGAGTGTAGCAGCAGCCTGCAGACAGAAAGGGGTGAAAGTTATTTTAAATATCCATATTTTTTCTTATTTTGGCAGGTTTGTTGGTCTGAATGCCAAAAACGCCAAAGCAGTGTTGCGTTTGTCAAGTAAATCAAATGGCAAATTGTTTTTCCATGTCTCAGAAGAATTCCAGTCCAGTCAGCAGTGGAAGAAGCTTTCAGATCTAGTAATCAAAAATTATGATTAGTGCACTGTGAAATGTCCCAAAGCAAACAAAATATCTGCCTTCAAAACCTTAATAAGTGGAAACATGGAAGAATTACAGTGTTAAAATAGTGTTAAGTTAAAGTATTATATTTTGGATTCATTTTACTGCTGTATATGTTCAAAGCTGTGCTGATTTTGAAGTATTTCTGCCTTTGGTTTCATCTACAGCAGCATATCATATCCTGTAAGACTATGTTTGTAGTAAATTGACATGAACTATAAATCTTTGTATGTGATCATCTTGTCTTTAGCTTTAAGATTATTCATTTACCTCTTAATCTGCAAGAGAAGAGTGAGGATTTGAGGCTCTGTCCTTCAAATATTCAGAATCAGTGCATTCAGACACGTGGCTTTCACTGAACAGGAAGAACCGGAGCTGTCAGACAAATGTAATGAAATAAAATGTACAGAATTTCCCTCTTGAGAGGCAGTGGAGTAGAAGCATAAAGCTGCACAAAACAGATCTCTCCATGTTGCTATTCCTAATCTGTACTTAAATACCGTACTCAGTTAAATGCAATTAAGTAACTAAATACTCCCGTAGAGACCCGGCATTGTAGACTTGTATCCTGAGGAGGGAGAGCAGGTCGTACGATAACCAGGCAGCTAGAAACCCACTCTCATCCTAGTCATTCTGCCTTGGACACTTGCATGTGAATGAATGTTTGGTGGTGGTCAGAGAGGGCATTGGCGTGGATTGGCAGCCACATTTCCATCAGTCTGGCCACAGATGTCTCTTACCACCAGTGTGTGATTGGAGTGAATGAATAATGCATTCAGTGTAAAGCGCTTTGAGTGTCTTCAAAAGTGTTATGTAAATCCAATCCATTATTATTATTTTTATTATCCTTAGTGGTAATGAGGCAATAAAATGCACTTGGAAAGGCTAGAGTGTGCATTTTAAAGCACTCGAAATCTTTTAATGAAATTGAGATTCTTGTCAGCCTCCCATGAAAAAAAAAGACATTTCCAAATTTTAAAGGTTTTGGAAATGTACACTGCCTGACCAAAAAAAAGGTCGCCACCTGGATTTAACTGAGCAAATAGGTACGAGCCTCCCATTGGATAATTTCTGCATGGGTTATTGTTTCAGCTGGCAACAAGTGATATAAGGATAGTGGCGAACCATCATCTTCGAAGAAAAAATGTGGTTGGAAAAAAATCTTCAATGATCATGAGTGATAATCACTTAAATGTGTGGTGAAATCAAATTGTAAAAAAATAAACAACAGTAGAACTCAGGACTATGTTTAATAGTGAAATTAAAAGCATTTCCACACACACAACACAAAGGCAGCTCAAGGGTTTGGGACTAAATATCTGTGTAGCCTTAAGAAAACCACTTATCAATGAGGCTAATTAGAAAAAAGGCTTTAGTTTGTTAGGGAGCATAATATTTTGTTATTCTGCCTTTAGGTTTGATTACGACACACATTTGCTGCGGCATTGATTCAATAAGCTTCTGCAATGTCTCAACATTTATTTACATCCAGAGTTACATTCATTTTTTGCCAAGATCTTGGATTGATGATGGGAGAGTCGGACACTGTGCAAAGTCTTCAACAGCACATAAAAGGAAATGCTTTTACTTTCACTATTAAGCATAATCCTGGGTTCTGCTGTTGTTGTTTTTTTTACAATTTAATTACATCACACATTTAAGTGATTACCGCTCATGATCATTCAAGATTTTTTTTCCAACCACATTTTTTCTTCGAAGATGATGTTCAAATGGGCAAAAATGATTCAATCTCACCAAATGCTGTCAGTCAGTGTGCATTCCCATTAAATGTCCACTAGATGGAGCTATATCTGTACAATTCAACTGATGCCTTCTTTAGGGAGCTGGGGAGAATAATTTTACGATGAAATGCCTGATGAAAATCCAACCACACATAAGTGGAGTCAGGCAGTTATTGCAGGCGTTCTCTGACAGATGCCAGCTCACACTGCTGCTCATGCGACTGAGTGACACACAGGGAAAACTATTCCACTACCAACACATTCCTGTGTGACAGCAGCTGGTCATGTGATAGGAACCGTACTGCTATCCAGGTTCTATTATCCCTGAAGAGCAGCTGCAGAGGATTTATCAATCAGCCTGGATCAACACAAACAGATCATGTGACTTACTGTCATTTTCTATTCTCCCAACTTCCCGTAATAGCAATAGAGTGCGTATTTGGGTTTTCGTTTTGGATTTAACCAACAGCAGTAGAATGAAGAGAGTAGCAGAAAATATGTGTGACAGTATGGTGCAAAGGTTTAAGGCGCCTTGGGTTTGAGATAAAAGAAAATTAATAAAATAATCAAATAAAATGATCGGGTAAATCAACAAAAATGAACAACCTAGACAGTAAAATAAGCAAGTAAATTAACAAACCTGAGCAAATCAAGCAAGACAATGGATTTCATTTGATAGGGACAGATGCCAGTTACAATGAGATTATATCACAATTCCTGATGTAGTGCATGTATAGTAACTGTTTATTTCCCATTCCTGTCCTCACATGGGCTTTTAAGATCACAACTGTAAAACATAAGATAAAACATGCATTGGGCACACAAAATGAATAAAGATGAACAAAATAAAAAAAACAAAATTAGCAAAATTTTACAAAATAATCAAGTAAATTAACAAACCTGAAAAAATAAGCTACAAAACAAATAAAATAAAAACAATATGGGCAAAAAAGAATCAAGATAAGCAATAAAATTAGCAAAAGTACCAAGTAGTCCAACAAAATAGCCTACATAATAAAAAAAAATGAACAGAATCACCAACAAAACCATTGACAACCACTGAAAATTAGCCACTTGGAGAACAATGGCACATTTGCAATACTGCTGATTGATGTGTACTGCTTGTGAATAAATAAACACATTAACTAGAATCACATCAGAGGTGCAGACCCACGCCCCCTGCAGCCCTCAAGGCATTATACATGTTCATTTATAGCGCTGACTTTTGCAAGCATTTTAAACCCAGCGCAGGTAAATACACTACCACTCATACAGCAAGTCTGTACACACCTTCGTCCCTTTTTTAATCCCTTTCAACATTGTACCTTAATATTGAAGACATCCAAACTGCGAAGGAACACTATGGAATTATGCAGCAGCCATTTGCATCATTTCTTGTCTTTTTAATGTGTTTTACAGCAGTTGATCTGTGCAGAGAAAAGGTGGGTACAGAGTCAGTGCTACTACAAATACTGTACAAATCCATATTATGGCAAGAAACAGTCAAGTAAAGAGAAAAGATAGTTCATCGCTACTTAAAAGGTAAAGTGTGCAACTTTCCTCTTGCTGTGTTTACACAGAGCATTATTCAAACTCGCCCCATCTATGCACACAAACAACGGACAAGTCTTGATGATAAAGTCAGCATTAGAACACACTATGGAAAAGAGACACAGTGACGAGAAAACAGACGTGAAATAGACAGTGATTTGTATTTTTCTTTTCAAAGCATGTTCATTCTATAGCAGACATAAACTCACCCACGTCATCACAAAACTCCAATATAACCCGAACAGATTACTTCTGCATTTCCCTTGTAAACGTGAGTACAGAGTTTCCGCTCCCAGGAGCTATCCTCACTGCACAAATAACTCAAACAGAGAAAAGTCTGATTGAAGCAAGAGAAAGATAGAAAATTCAAACAGTGTGGAAAGTCTGTGAAGCTCAATCCAACAGCACACAACGACAGACGGACAGAAATGAGGATTGAGAGGATTATTAATGGATGAGCCTATATATTTCCTTAGCTGATTGGAGGAAGAAACGTTACATGCTTTACCATGATGAAACTAGAAGTCACTCATCAGAGGTGCAGACCCACACCCCCTGCAGCCCTGAAAACATTATAAGTGTTCATGTATAGAGCTGACTTGTGCAAACATTTTAAAGAAAATATCAGCAATGAGTAATAATGTGTTAAAATGTCTTGCTCCTAGCTCCAATAGTACAGTCACTATAGATGAAAAAATATTTTTTAACTGAGTAACCTTGACCTTTGACCCCAAAAACAGAACCGGGGTGGGGCACCCAAGGTCAACCCATGTACCAACTTTATCCAAATATGGTTACATCCTGTTTTTGGCTCCAAGATGCCGTCCAGGAAGTGACAACCTGATTGGCCTCAAAACAGCCCTTCTGAAACTAATAGGTGACATCACGGTCACTTTGTCCAGTTATATAAACAGTCTATGGTTCACACTGACAACACTAATATGACTTTGTATAGCAATGCTTGGTGAAGTTTTTCTGCATCAATAAGCTAACAGTTAGCATTAGCTTACCTATAAGACCTCTGACATACTATGCTTCGGTAGCTTCGCCGCCATTCATCCAATGGTTACATCCTGTTTTTGGCTCCAAAATGTCATCCGGGAAGTGACAACTTGATTGGTCTGAAAACAGCCATTCACAAACCAGTGGGTGACTTCATGGTCACTTTGTCCACTGGTACAGTCTGTGGGTGATTCCATAAACCTATGCCCTGCAGCAGAGCTCTTGATCCTCCTTTCCAGGTGTGGTCGTCAGGAAAGTCAGTTTCATCATCGTGTTTGATGGTTTTGGTGACTGCACTTGTGGACATCTTCAAAACTTTTGACATGTTTCACACTGATTGACTTTCATTTGTTAAATTAATGATGGACTGTGGTCTCTCGACTTAAACGAGTGTTTCTTGGCATAATATGGATTTGTACAGTAGCTGTGGGAGCACGACAAGGGCTCCTACAGCTAAAAAAAACAAAAAACCGGATGATCTACAGCACATCGTGATCTAAAGGCGACCTCGTGAATCTGATGAATGAATGCAAAGTTGTCATCAAAGCCAAATGTGGCTACTTTGGACAATCTAAAATATAAAACATGATTTAGGTTGTTTGGCACTTTTTTAACTACATAAAGCCAGATGTATTTTTTCACACTTTGGATTATTAACCCTTTCATGCATGAATTATTAATAAACTGAGGTAATGACATTTTTAGCCTTGTGGTTCTTCCAAACAATCTTTAAAATAATGTCACTTATTTTAAGCAAGGTAGTGGCTGAAATGGTTAGATTATGTACATCATGGTACAGTAGGTTTAGTGAAATTGAACCATAATTGTGCTTTAGTTACTAGTTGATGATGTGCTAAAAATGACTCAGCCACACAATTTGAAAGTTTTGTTTGTTAACTATAAAGCATTTTCTGAACTCTTTGTTTCAGTTTTGTTCATTTTTATTCTTTCTGCATCTAATTGTGTTCATTTACTTAATTATTTTGTTGCTTTTTTAAAATCTTTTTGTTCTTTCTTTGCAAATTCTTGATAATTTTATTTTTCTTCTTATTTTATTTCAGAAATGCCTCTTTTTCTTATTCTAACATCTTACCGATAGCTGTCTTGTTGCAACTTGACCTGTCAAACCTGCAGCTCGACGTCTTCTCTTCACAGTCGAACCTGAGGCTTACTTACTACGACCACTATCAAGCTGTGCTTGAAGCTGTCGTCCTGTGGGCTGCCTATCATGCAAGCTGTCACCTTCTGATTCTGTTGTGGCTTTGGGTCCACCAGACAACTTCCTGTCAGTTTCCCCCAGTTTCTGAGTGCCTTTCGACGGTGAAGGAAACTGTACTCACTGACACCTTGATTTTCTTTGCAGTTTCTGTAGGAAAGACTCCAACCGTAGACTGTATATATGAGTGGACGAAGTGATCGTGACATCACCCTGTAGTTTCTGAACAGCCAATTTGAGGCCAATCGGGTTGTCGCTTCCTGGATGACATTTTGGAGCCAAAAACAGGATGTAACCATATTTGGAGACATGGCGGCAGAGCTACTAGAGTGTAATATGTCAGGGGTCTCATGGGAAGGCTAATACTAGCCGCTAGCTTACTGACACAGTAAAACCAAATACAGCGGTCCCTTGCTATATCGCGGTTCACCTTCTGCGGCCTCGCTGTTTCGTGGATTTTTTTTGTGCAATTTTTATGTAGTTTTTATACAGCATATGAACGCGCATTGTGTTCTGTGTCCTGACTGGCTAAAGGAGAACCAGCGCATTGTGTTCTGCGTCCTGATTGGCTAAAGCCATTGTCAGTCATCTCCTCCTTGTTGTGTCTCCTGTGCTGTGCAGTGCAGGGTGCGTTCAGCTTCGCCGGTCTTCCACGGGTGTTCGATCGGCACCGGTGTGCCTCTGAAGCGCTGTGTGTTTGCAGGTTTTCTGTCCGACGGAGGCCCGTGGTGTCGACCAAGGCCTTCATTGGAGGGGGTCGCTGCGGCAGATCGGTGCTGGCGGGGGGAGCGCTGCGGCGGAGCGGCGCCGTACGGGTGGCGGGGGGAGGCTGTGACGCGTGGGTCACTATCGTTGGTTTCTTGTGTGTCCAGCTTCATAGGTTGATCGTTGAAATTAAATTTGTTGTTTCTGGAGGCCATCGTGTTTTTT
>JAQQAE010011697.1:0-13495 GCA_029823295.1 Pseudamia nigra | reverse complement strand
CTCCATTGCTCTGGACTGTTGAGCCTAGGTACTTAAAATCCTCCACCTTCTTTATCTCTGCTCCCTGTAACCTCACCGTTGCTCTTGGGTCCTTCTCATTCACTGGGACATTCCAGAAAATAATTTCCATAAATCAATCTTATGTAGTTTTCATCTCATTTAAGTTTTTTCTTTTTACAATTTTTTCCCGTAGGAAATGAATGGGGAACTCAAACTGAATGTTTGGGACTAGAGTGCCAACGCAGTACCACCTTTGATCCTTTGATGTGCCTTTCATCCTCGGATGCCCTCTTGTACTTTTTCAGCAAATTCAGCTATTTCGAGTCAGCAATCCCACAGAGTTTCTAGTTCATTCTTGGTTTGCAGGCAAGTGTTTATCTGATTTTATTTATTCATGTGTGCATGTATGATGCACTACTGTGTACCGTATTTTCCGGGTGAAAAGTCACTCCAGTATGTTAGTCACACGAGCCAAAAAATGCATAATGAAGAAGAAAAAACCGTGTATTAGTTGCTCTGTAGAACAGGATGCATCTGTTCGGGGCTCAGGCGCACGACCACGGGTGCGCCCCTGAGCTGCGCTGCGGTTCGTCTCCTCTAGCAGCTGTCAGTGTGACAAGCACCCTATAGTCGAATTTATTCAGAATATAAGTCGCTCCGATGTATTTGTCACTCCCTCGCCAGACTATGCAAAAAAACGTGACTTTTAATCAGGAAAATACGGTAATCGAATGCTGATTGTTGCTTGTTACATGTGTCTGTGCTGTAACACTTTTTGCACAGTACCTGTGCAGTGCCACCTACCTAAAAGTAGATTTGAGAACCCAATTAAACAAATTAAACTAACATACGTTACCTTTGGTAATTTATTTACTGAGGAAAATTATCCCATATTATATGTCAATCTTTGTTATCATTCCCTTGTATGACCATGTTGTGCAATAATAGCTGCAGATAAACATTTCTGGTGTCAATCAGTCCTTCGTATTGACTTGAGTACATTTTAGCTCAGTCCTTCAAACAGAATGGAATGTCGATAGGTTCTCTCACATGTATTGCTCGCTTCAGGTTCTTCCAAAATATTTGACTTGTGATAAGGTGAGGTCATTGAGTTGGCCATTCCACACATAAACTTTGTTCTTGTTGTCTTGGGGCATGATTCATGTTCTCTTGAGATTCACTTTAAGGACAGATACAGATATATTTGCTCAGTGAGGTCAAGCCATCCTGGCATACATGCAGCCAAAAAAACCCCAAAAACTAAACCATAATACTGCCGCCACTGTGTTTCATAGATGAGAGAGGATCCTTGGAGTTGCATAAGACTAATGGCTGGATTATTCTGGATGATCCAAAACCAACATTACTCCTCATCTGCAGTTTGCTAAAAAAAAAATCATGTGAACAAGCCTGTAAACTACTGGAAAAATGTTTTATGGCTTGATGAGGCCAATAATAGAGCTTTCTACTTTAAATGACAATCATTATGTTTGGGAAAAAAGATACCACTGCATTCAGGCATAAGAATATTATTCCATCTGTGAAACATGGTAGTAGCAGGATCATGGTTTTGGCCTGGGCCAGGACAACTTGCCATTATTGAGTGAACAGTGAACTCTGAAGAAAAATGTCAAGATATATACTGAAATAGGAATGGACATTTTGTTTGTGTATGTGAGGCCTATAAAAGCAAACAGGAAAAACTGGAATTTCACTATGTGTGCCATCATCCCTCGCCTCGCCACACATCTTCTATGAATCTATGAATGCCGCTGGCATTGGCATTGCATCAAAACAACGTACGTCCACATACGATAAAGGTTGTGACTGAATTCTTAAGACTGAATAATGTTGCTACATTTCTCTTGCCAGCAGGTAGTTGGTGTGAGAGAAGAAGATACAGAGTATAGGGTGAGATGGAGGCAGATGATTCACTGTAGCGACCCCTGAAGGGAACAGCCCAAAGGAAAAGAAGAAGAAGATTTCTCTTGCCAGCATTTTTATCAGATATGTTGACCGTAGAACACTTGTCAGATAATCTGGATTGGCATGTTCCAGCCCATATCCCCATCCCGAACAGCTTCAAAATGCCTTATGGGAGGAGTGTCAGGTCATGCCACATCATGAAATCTGTCATTTAGTGGTTTCAATACAACAAACATTAGCAGCATTAATTTACAACATATAGTGGTCACACACGTTATTGACTATATTCTGATCCACAACATGGAAGTCAATGCTATCGACATGAATTGTTTTCATTTACCATTTTTTGTCACCCCCTGTGTATATTCTGCAAATATCACACATATGAAGCATCATTAGAACATACATGCATTTCTTTTGTTGTTCAGTACATGTTTATATACTGAATCTCAAGAAAATGTAGATCATGCAGTGAGACGATGACCCTAAGTACATAAGTCGTTCTTCCACAGAATATATAAAGAAGAATAAAGACCAAGTCAAAGTCCTGAACTTAAACCAAATGAAATGTTAGGGAAGGACCCGAACTCAGTGTTTCATGTGAGAAAACCCACCTGCATCTTAGAATTGAAACTGTTCCATGTAGAGCACCAACCTAAAATTTCATCACGTCTTACCAACAGTTACCAAAAATGTTCAGCTGCACTTAGTATGCAAGAGAGTCTTCAAAGATTCTCATACTTCACAAATGTGCAATATTGGATAATCTTCCTAAAAACATAAGTGACTAAGAATAATAGTTTTGTTTAATTTGTTTAATTGAGTTCTCTTCATCTATATTTAGGGCTCATGTGAAAATCCTATTATGTTTTTGGTGATAAAATGCAGAAATATAGAAAATTCTAAGGAGTTTGCAAACTTTCATTCAGCAATGTATGAGGTGTGGCTATTTAAAAATGCAATGCTGCATTCAGGTCTTCCACTGATCAAAGCAGTGTAGTACAGTGGGTCTTCTTTAGACAGTTGTCTCTGAACCTCTGTCATTCTTTTCTCAACTTCTGACAGGGACTGAAAACATGTTCCTTTGACACAGATTTGATCCTAGGAGAAAGTCACACGGTGCTACATCAGGTGAATAGGGAGGGGGATCAAGCACTGTGATTTGCTTTTGGGTCAGAACCTGCTTTACTCAGAGTAAAGCTGGAGCATTGTCTTGATGAAGAGACCATTTTATCCTTATACTGAGTCATTAACCATTTCGATGAATTGTTCAATATGTGGAATGTTTTCAGATGTCTATAATGTGCAGGGGTGTCCACAGGGTCCATAGTCTTGGACATCTCTCTGACTTCACAAAATCTTTTGTTGCATTCAAACATGTGTATGTGACATGCAGTGCTCCATATCCACCTCAGTTAATGGACAAAAAGATTTGACTGCTGTTTTGTTCAGTTACACCAAAAATTGTAATTTAATGTATTGCTAAGCTTTTACTAAGGTAATCATTTTCCAGTTCCTTTGCAAAAACACATGCACTTCAATCATTAGCCAGCATCACTTATTGGAAACATACAACAGCTGTGAGTGAATATGCAACCTTTAATCTATAACATGTGACTGTGAACCATGTGGTTTTATCTCACATTTATGAAGTGGTCTCAACCTATGATGGAAAGTATCCCTGTTTGTCTGCAACAAATTCAATACAAATTCAAATACTGCATACGAAAGAATATACATGTTCCTTTGTTACAACACATGCCGCTATCAGTATTGTGACACATGGTGGAGTCAGCTGTAACCGTTCGATTAAGTAAGTAAACACAAAAGTGGCACCACGTGATGTTGTGTGTTTAACAAAGAAATAAAAGCTTAATCACGACAAAACATCATTAGTCTTTAAGACAAACATCTGGAAAGTACGTACTCTACCAGCCAAAAGTTTGGACACATCGTATTTATTATTTCAATATTGTACATTAATACTGAAGACATCCAAACTGTCAAAAAACATGTTGGAATTATTTAGTAAATGTAAACATAAACAACCCAGAACATGGGTTAGCATTATACCAAATAATCAAGGAAATTAAAAAAAAACAAACAAAATAAGAAATAATATGAACAAAATAATCAAGAAAATTATGTCTATGTAACCCAGATAAGAAAATTCACTTTATTTTAACCTATTTTGTTCGGTGAATGACATCAAAATTAACAAAATAAGCACCAAGTCAAAATTAATAAAATCTTCTAAAAAGCAACATAATTGGACAATCAAGAAAATTAAAAATGAACAAAAGCAAGAAAATAATTTAAAATGAACAAAAGAATTTAAAAAGCTAGTAAAACGACCAAAATAATCAAGAAAAATAGTCAAAAAAAAATAACAAAATAATCGCAAAAATGAACTGTATAATCAAGAAATTAGTTTAAAAAACATAATCAAGAAAAGTAGCAATAAATTAACAAAATAATAAAGAAAATGTACAAAATGGCCAAAATAATCAAGAAAATTAGTAAACTGAAGAGAATATTCAAGAAAATGAATAAAAATGACCAAAATAATCAAATAAACAAAGTAATCGAAAATACGTAAAATTAAACATACTAATCAAGAAAAGTAGCAAAAAGTTATCTTAATAATAAAGAAAATGAATTAAAAATACCAACATAATCAAGAAAAATTATTAAAAATGAAGAAAATATTCAAGAAAATGAATAAAAAGTGATCAAAATAATCAAAAAATGAGTAAAAATAAACATAAGAAAAGTATAAATGAATGAAACTTTATAAGTAGCAAAAAATTAACAAAATAACAAAGAGAGTGAATAAAAAATGACCAAAATAATCAAGAAAATTAGTAAATATGAACAAAATATTTAAGAAAATGTATTAAAAATGATCAAAATAATCAAAGTAATCGAAAAAATGAGCAAAAATGAACAAAATAATTAAGTACATGAATAAAACTGCACACAATGATCGAAATATGCACATTTTACTGAAATCTACGCTTATGGCCAAAACCGCACAACACACATCAAGTCATTATATAACGTACGATGTCAAACATCCGCCACAAGCATCAAAATGCAATGTGGAAATGAAGCATTTACTTCCTACGAAACGGTTTCACACGTAATTGACGGAAAGGGGAAAAGAGGGCAGGTTCACTGCGGCTGCTGATTGGTCCAGAAATATGGAGTCAGATGACGTAACAGTTCCGGGTTTCTCGGGCTCATAAGAGGTAACTTTCGGTCATTCCACGGTACCGACGCCACTGACTCGGTATTCTTCGCTCAAGGTAGGAATGCCATAAATGTGCCAATTAAGCAGGGTATCACTGGCTTGCTGACCACGGTAATCTCATTACAGCCTTTATCCGTTTGTAGATTTGTGTTAGGGTTGATTTGAGCGGGTAATATTAAGTGGGTTTTAAGATACATCCCCTAGCGGCTAACGTTAGTCGAGCTGCCCGTTCAGTGATACAGGCTGTACCGACAGCGTGTGGCGGCTTTTGTCATCCTCGTCTGCCGTCTCCCATTGTCACAAACACCCTACACAGGCTATTTATATCCTTTCTTGAAGGGATAAAATTGATTTTTATGGGGATGTTTTTTTTGAATTTGCGTAGGTTTAAGGCCCATATATCTTGTTTAATATTATATTTGTACAGCTTGTGTGTTTGATGTGGTTAACTAGCTAAGGGAAAGTCTTAATACCGCCAAAAACGTGCAAACTGCAACTAACGCTAAAACACACCACATCAGACCGTTTTGTGTACAGCGTCACATCAGTTTACGCGTATGAATTGAAAACGTGTGGCCTTACTTTTACGTATTGCTATGAAGTACATGATGAGGATGATGATACTCTATTGTTTTAATGTATGAGAAGGTGCTCAGCCTCGGGTGTAACGTTATTTTCATGCCTGTGTAATTGCGCTTACTGTTTTCTGGCTTGGAAGCTTACACTTCACTGGCATTATCACCCAAGTTGTTATACCGGTTTAGGACTGTTTGTGTTAATTCACCACTGAGCTCCACCCTAAAATCAAGCGTAATAAAATTGCTTTAGAGCCTTTATCCAGCCTGCCCTACAGGGCGTGAAGAATCTGTTCAAGATGCAGCTGAGGTAGGAAAAGTGTTATGATTCACTGAAATGAATCATACTGTACATGTGGAGGAGAGGAAAGGGGGGGGGGGCGGCGGCCTGCAACACTGACATTACTTTTCCATAACCAGATGCACTACAAATCAGACGTCAAGACACGTCATCTTCTTCAATGTTTTTTTCCATATTTTTGTTGTCTCAACACTTGAAGATGTATTTTTTAGATTGTTCAAAGTAGGTACACAAGGCATTCTTATCAGATTCATGAGGTAGTCACCTGCAACGATTTTCAGTTCACAGGTTAGTTAATTGGTGCCATTTCTTAATGTGCTTTAGATCAGTGATTCTCATACTTTTTTCTGGTGTCTCAATTTTTTTTTAGAAATAAACGGTAATGACCCAAATCACTACTCCAAATCATAAGAGGGAGTGAATTTGTGCATAAATGAACTTTCCAATTTCACTGTTATTTTATAGTACAGTATTGCAATGCTTACATTATCATCTAGGGCAGGTAATTGACCCACTTTGAAGACATGTAAGGCTGAAGAAATTAGTTTTGTTTTATTTTTGTGCATTTTAAGAGATCAAAACACTGTTAATAGTAATAATTGCATTTTGGCAAAGATGACAAGCTCAGAACAATGTTAGTATTCAGTTTCCAAAACAGAGTTCTTGGTTGCTTGAAATGCCAATGTGTTTTGCGGCCCAAAGAAATTCTCCTGTGACCCACCATGGGTCCCGACCCAGTTTTTGGGAATGGCTGTTTTAGACAGTCCTCATGTACAGAAGAAAGTTGGGCACAGAATGAATTCCCTTATTCCTGCCGCTACAACTACTGTACAAATCCATATTATTTATGGCAAGAAACACTTCGCTAAGTAAAGAGAAAAGAGTTCATCTGTACATTGTCAAACTGAGGTGCTGTAAATTGGTGGTCTTTGAGGCTGGTAGTTCTTGGTGTTCCTTTCCTGGGGTGGTCCTCATGAGAGCCAATCTCATTATAGCATTGATGACTGCACTTGGGGGCACATTCAAAATTGTTTCAGTTTTTTGGATTTACTGACCTTCATTTCTTAAAGTAATGATGGACTGACTTTTCTTTTAACTTAACTGTTTCTTACCATAATATGGATTTGTACAGCAGGTGTGGTAGCACTAATAGGGCTGTCGAGTCTGTACCCACCATTTGTCTGCACAAGACAACTGATCTAGTCTAAATCATGAACTCCCCTGTGATTAGAAAACTATTCCAAGTGACTTACCTCGTAAATCTGAGTGCAAAGTTGTCACCAAAGCTAAATTATGGCTAATTTGCATAGTCTGCCATCATTTTTTTTTTTTTTTTTTTTGTTTGTTTGTTTCTATATGTATTATTTTAGAGTTTGGATGTCTTCAGTAATTTTGAAAATAATGAAATTAAAGAATAACATTGAAGGAGAAGATGTGTCCTAACTTTGACTGGTAGTGTATCGTAAATAAGTGTATGCAATGTTTTTTTTTCAGTCTGGCAGTAGAAGAGTCATGTCTTTTCTGAGACCTCAAATATGTGAATAAGTAACTCTGTGTAGCTGTAATTTCTTTCCTGTTTTCAGCTGCTTCTGTATTTGTCACAGGGGTGTAATTTGGAAAAAGGAGGCAGAAAATATCCGAACGGGACTCATTCAGCTGTGTCAGATTTAACTCTTTGAGCTGCCCTGCGCTCTGGGGTTATTAGCGGACTTGGCTTGGCCTGGAGTGACCCTTCACTGACCACTGGGTGGGGTGAGGCTCCAGAGTATTGTCATTGGTCCACAGCTATATCCTCTTCCAACTTGTTCAGTGCTATGGTCATTGGCCAGTGTCCATTCCAGAGGGGCTCAGCCACAACATTGCCTCATCCTCCCATCACCAGAGAGATAACAAGCCCTTTTTTATTGTTGAAAGATGCACAGGTGCTATTTTCTTAGGGAGGGAATTTAAATAGTTGAAGCAAACATCCTCAGGTACCTTAGCATGTAATTGAGCCCTGGCAGACATATAGATGTGTGGGGGGGGGGAAAGAAGGTGAGTGAACATTCAGTACTGACTGTAGCTACTTTCCAACAAGTATGGGCCTGAGTTTAAAACCGTGTAACAATTGTGGCAGTTAAAAGGCGGATACCCATAGCTGTGGAGGTGAGGCTAGACAGACGCTTTTTTTTTTTTAAAGCAGGAAGTGTGCCACTAGACCCAACTGACCAACTTCCTCTTTTTTGTTACACACTTAACCTGTTTGGATTAATACAAGTATGTTGTTTTTGCTTTGACTTGCAAAATGTTTCTGATAATGGTTTTCTATATTTAATCTGTAGGTGCACCATCTGGGGAACAGCAGACTACATTTTTTACACTCCTTTTTTTTTTTTTTGGGATTTCCCTGTCAAATTGTGAAGGTTCCCATCCAGGCCCGATCCCCTATTGTACCTTTTTAATTTCCAACATACCAGCCAGTTTTAGTTTGAGTTTCACAGTCCACCTCACAGTTCTCATCCCTAAATACTCCTCCGGGTTACAGTATGGGTCTGCAGTCAGACTCTACCCTCCAATCCTTGCTCCTTTTTCCAATCCACCTTCTGATATGGCTCTACTCTGTCCTGTCCTTCCTGCCCTGGTACTTCATCACTGGCGCCGGGCAGAAGAGAGCTCAGTCTAACAGAATAAAGGCACGTTCCATCTCAGGTCATGCAGAGGGACCTTACCGTTCCGTGGACCATTTCGATTCCCTCGCCAAGGAGGACTTCCCGGGCATAGACACCCTGGATAAGCTGTTTAAACACGCTGTGCAGCGCTTTGGACCAGCCCACTGTCTCGGCACCAGAGATGTACTGAGTGAAGAAAATGAGATACAGCCCAATGGAAAAGTATTTAAAAAGGTAAAGATTGTTACACAGTGCTGAAACTGAATACAAAAAAGAAAAATGCAGATGGTTAACAAGAAACTGACAATAATGTGCAGGAAAATAAGAAAAAACAGGAAATGAACAAAATACAGTAATCAAGAAAATAATGATTAACAAAATATGTAACAATGTAATCAAGACAATGAACAAAAAATTAAGGAAATCTACAAAATGAGTGAAACAAAAAATGAAGGACATGGTGAGGAATTCAAACCAAAAAAGACCATTAAGGAACAAAAATGAACAAAAATTTTAGATGATGATCGACAAAATAGTGAAGGAAATGGTGAAATGAATACAAATTTCAACAAAAAACAATTATTGCAGTGATTAAAAAATTAAGTAATCAAGGCATGGGTGGGGGCATGAGAAGCTCCTCACTGCATCAGTCGGAGTGAAATAACGTGTTGCCACTGAAACATATTAGTCTGTGCAGTAATTATCCCATGGAAGTTTGAGGTGATGTTTGGCTCGTAGTGAAATTTCTTTTTAAATGTTTCATATTTTAACATGTGTATTGCTTATGTAGTATGTGTCATATAAAATACTTCTGTTAGGCTATTGTTGGTTTCATTTTTCCTGTGTTTTCTGAAGGAATCTTTAAGTCAGTCACATATACGCTGAGAGGTGTCATAACCGCCCCCTTTTCAACAGCAAACCCTGATTGGTCAAAGTACAGGTCATTTCCAAAGTGACCTGAGCTCAGATTCTGACTATAAATACAGAATAATGCTGTTGTCATGCATGATTTTCTGAAAAAAGAAATGTTGGCAGTTGACTCGTTGGGGCGGGGCTAATTTTAGCTTGAATAAGATTGGTTGTAAAATGTGTATATACTTTATTGGGTATTGCTTTCTATATAAAGATTGGTTTTCACAGTATGGGATCTTGAGTGTTGACCATACCTGTGAGGGCAAAGACATCTCACTCACTGTTTCTTCTGCTAGTTGATCCTGGGGGAGTATCAATGGCTGTCTTACAATGACATCGACACCATAGTGAGTGAGTTTGGACGTGGATTAGCAGCTCTCGGACAACAGCCCAAAAGCACCATTGCCATCTTCTGTGAGACTAGAGCTGAGTGGATGATCACTGCCCAGACATGCTTCAGGCGTAATTTCCCTTGTGAGTACATGACATGAGTGTCTGTACAATGTGGTGTGTGTTTGTAATGCATTTAATAAGGTGTTTTGTGTTCATTACAGTGGTGACATTCTATGCCACGCTTGGAGAGGAGGCCATCGCATTTGGACTGAATGAAAGCAGTGTCACACATCTTGTAACCAGCAAAGAACTGCTAGAGACTAAACTAAAAGTAAGTTGCATCCTAATCACATTTCACATATATGTGGGGCATCCAAGTTGGACAGTAGTTATTTTGTGTTCTGTTACAAAGTATGTTCTGTCTGTGGATGTTATTGAAAATCATCAAGAAAACGAACAAAAAGTGAACAAAATAATCAAGTAAGAAAACTGGACACAATGTTCCAAACAATGGGCTAAAGAATGGAAAAGGTTCCAAAATCCATTTCAAACAGACCCTGTTTGTCCCTGGGAAATGGAACAGTGTGTGTATAGCTGTATCATACCTAGAGATGAAGTAATGCTTTGTATGCTTTCAGAAAATGACACAGACATAAAATACACTTTAAGTCTATAGTCAAATATGTACTCTCTCTGGACACAATTAAATTATATTCTTCAGTCTATAATGCAGTAATACAGATGTAAAGCCTCAGCCAGAAACGTCAATTCCAGGTGAGAAACAAGGTATATTTCCTACTAAGCATTAGATTTTTAACGGACATAAAGGAAAAAGAACCTGTCGCATTTGGACTGAATTCAAGTAATGGTACACATTTTGTTACCAGCCTAGAACTGCAGGTAACTGAGTTGAGACCTAATCAGTAGTTTCACATGTTGTGCATAATAGATAAACAGTAGTTATTCTGTTTTCTGTTAGAGTTATCTTGTCTGGCTGCAGTGTCTATAGAATATAATCATCATTTAGGACTAAACAGACTTGTGACAGATGCTTTTTTTTTTTTTTTTAAAGTGTTTTCCTGAATGTGTCCTGTGTCTAGTTGAGTCACACAGATCCTCTGAGTGACATGAATGCAGTACATGTAATGCCATAATTGCACTGGAAAAAACATACTTATCAAATGAATTGTTGTTGGTGTTCCAGTCTGAACTGACATTATCAAAGCAGGGTTACACTGTAGCTATGGGGACTCTCCTAGCCCTCACCTGGGTTTCTGTGGTTCCAACAGACTTTTTCCATGTTTGAGAGGAAATTGTTTCCCAGATTGAATCAGTGGAAAGAGACTTCTAAAAGAACATCATTTGATTAGGCACCCAGGCACTAAAACAGATTTGTCCCCTTTTGTCTGTTCAGAGTGTGCTTCCACAAATCCCAAAACTGAAGCATGTGATCTATGTGGACCAAAAGAAAATGAGCACAGAAGGCTACCCAGCAGGACTGGCCATCCACAGCATGCAGGCTGTACGTGAACTGGGCACCCGGCCTGAAAATTGTATGTATTTGCTCAGTCCCTTTTCAATTGTTTCTTTGTCTAATACAGGAGGAAAAACGTTGTTGAAATGGATTTAATTTGTCGACTTCAGTGTTTGCAAGACAAATAATACTTTGTTTACCTTGATTTGAGATAGGGTTTGTTTACTTAGTGCTTGTATGTCTTGTTGACCTTCTGACTGTTTGCAGCGGAGAGCCCGATTGTGACGCCCCAGCCCTCCGACCTGGCTGTGGTGATGTACACCAGCGGCTCTACAGGCAGACCCAAAGGAGTCATGATCGTCCACAGTAACCTGATTGCAGGGATGACAGGCCAATGCCAGCGTATCCCTGGACTGGGGTGAGTTTTAGGATTCCACCCGTAGGACCCTTCCTCACCTTGATCTGTTTGATTGATCTGAATCACAACAGTCAAACCTTGGTCTGTCAAAAAGAGGGTTACCGTAAATGGATTATCTCTGGAAAAACACTGTAGGAGGTTATTGTCAGTCCAGAAAAAGACTATACTACCAACCATAGTTATTATGCATGGGGGGAAGAGAGACACTTTTTTTTTTTTTTAATATATAAACAGGAGCTACTTAATGGTTGTCAAATCTAAAATAACACCATAAAATAGGTTTTTAATTTGTTGCAATAAGATCACTCTAAATTCTCCTAAATCTGGACTTTTTAATTGCCACATTTTGCAGCTCTGTAATTGCACAGGCTGATGTTGCAGTTCAATTACTTGTACAGTCCTGCCATCCATTCAGAATCACTCATCAGTGTCAAATGCAAGTTGTCAAAAAACATGATCCCATGTGTTGCAGTCTATGTAAGTGTGAACAGTTCTTTAGTTCATTTGCTATAATAATGAAATCTTTGCATTACAGCAAAATTAAAAATTAGTGCAAACTGTTATGGGCTGGAGAATGTGCCTTTTTTTTTAACACATCTATTTCTTAAGTTGGTGTTCCTTCCATTTGGTCCAACTGAAACAATCCCTATTAAATTATGAAAAAACACCTGATAGTGGTTTGGTTTTTCATACTTAAGGCATCGTCACGCCTGAAAGTTCAAAAAGGTCTAGGGTCCTCTTGGTTTTGCTCTGTCACTGTTATTTTGATGGCAGATTAAAGGGATTAAATGTAGTATTGATATTCCAAAGCTATTCCATCTCTCATCAAAAGGGTACAGCCATGGACCAAAGCGGTCTCACAGCTATTAAAATCCCTACTGAAGAACTGGTCTGTTATGGCTATATACAAACTAGCTGAAAAAAATGAGTCCTATTGTTTCCATGGCATGTGTCTGTGTTATGGGATCAACACATTTTGTCCTTCAACGGTCAAAATAACGGTGTATTATAGTCTTCAGGTACCATGTCACAAATGGGTCTGTTAGCTTGGCTCTGTCGTATGGAGGTGACATGACTCACTACTCCCCCCAACTCGTCACATATTTTAAAGTACATATACTACATGTAGCTCCTTTTTTTTTTTTTTTTTAATGCATCCTATTTAGAAGTACTTCATCTCTATGTGACATTGATTTGTCCATGTATGGGGTTGTGTCCAGTGCTGTTACCCTCATTTTTAACTTCTATCTCTTTAGTTTGTTTTCTTCTGTTATTTTGGCAGTAGTAGACTTGTAAGTTCCTGTGGTTAATCAAAAATTTCAGACTATCCAAAAAGTGTTGGCGCACCATGCATGAACGGAGCACCGCAGTCGGTGACATTTCAAACCTGATGATAATAATATATATTATATCATTGAAAAGTCCAGTGTGTAAAAAAAACTAACATTTATCAATCAATCAATCATACTTTATTTATATAGCACTTTTCATACAAACAGAATTGCAGCACAAAGTGCTTCACAGATTAAAAGCAAACCCGCTCCACCCACCAATCCGTTTTCCCCACAACCAAAGATACACCACAAAAACACATACCCCCCTCCCTTCCTCAACCATAAACTAACGCAGTGAATATTAACATATAATATAAGGCT
>JAQQAE010011696.1:0-13496 GCA_029823295.1 Pseudamia nigra | reverse complement strand
TAGATAGATAGATAGATAGATAGATAGATAGATAGATAGATAGATAGATAGATAGATAGATAGACAGACAGACAGACGGGCGGGCAGATGGCCCTTTCCACAAATCAGCTTTGTCAACATAGATAACAAAAACTACATAAAGACACCAAATATAGATA
Source organism: Pseudamia nigra (assembly GCA_029823295.1). Classification (NCBI taxonomy): domain Eukaryota; kingdom Metazoa; phylum Chordata; class Actinopteri; order Kurtiformes; family Apogonidae; genus Pseudamia; species Pseudamia nigra. Next base: position 13,338 of record JAQQAE010011696.1, on the reverse strand, counting down.
ATCTTTGATACAGTCAACAATACTGATCCCAGTATTGATAGAAAACACAGCAAACTGGTTAAAGTCTGGCAACTCTTTATTTCAGTGTACATGGAAACCACTGAGGCAATGAGCTCTGCTTCATCCAGTGATTATAATCAGGTCATAAAAAACATGGCATTAAATGAACTCCTGTCCCCTTGGTGTTAATCTTCATTTATGAGCTGATTTCTGCTGGCATCCTGAGTAGGAGGCCACATTGGTGTAGCTCCTTCTTGGCAATGCTCAGGGTCTCGCAGCTTTGCCAAAGCCAGGCTCACTGCAGCAGATCAGTGTGAATTGAGGAAAACCCGAAAAAGCGTCTCAAAAAGCAGCATGTGGGCGGAATCACTATAAAACTGACAAGGTTTCCCCCGCTCAGTCGGCATTCATAAACAGAGCTAATCAAACACATAAACACAGTCTGTACTGGAAGGAAGAATGACATGAGCTGGGGAGGCAGTGCTAGAGACAATGAGCAGGTGGAAGGAGGTCACCTGTTTGAATCATACAGTGATGTCTGTATGTGGCACTGCTGGAAGCACTGAAACCTAAAATCTTCTGCAACCAAAGGGGTACTTTGCTGTCAAAAGCCCCCATTTTCAAATTTAATGTTGGGATTTAAAATTGAGGTGCTCATAATAGTATTATTTTTTTTAATTTTTGGCCATTTTCTTGACTATTTTGTTCATTTTTTTGACTCATTTTCTTCATTTACTTGATTATTTTGTTAATCTTTATTAACTTTGGTTGATTTTGTCAGTTATTTAGTTTTGTCATCATTTACTTTGTTCATTTTCTTCATTGATTTGTTTACTTGTGGTTCACTTTCTTGATTTACTTGATTATTTTGTTCTTTTTTGTTCATTTTGTCAGTTCTCTTTTCACTTTCATTTACGTTGTTCATTATTTTTGTCTGCTTTCTTGATCACTTTGTTCACTTTTTGTTCATTTTCTTCATTTACTTTGATATTTTATTCAATTCTGTTCATTTTGTCAGTTATTTTGTATGTTTTCTTTTATTTAGTTCATTATTTTGTCCATTTTTTATTGTTTTTCTTCATTAACTTGATTATTTTTGTTACTTTAATTCAATTTGTTTTTATTTATGAGCATTTTCATTAATTGTATTAATTATTTTGTTGATTTCATGAAGTATTTTGTCAATGTTGCTCATTATTTAGACTTTTTGGTCATTTTAATATTTCTTTCATATTGTTGACTATTCTGTTCATTTCTATGGTCGTTTTGTTCATCTCTGTTAATATTGCAGGCAGATATTTTCAGTGTCAATCATTTTGTTAATTATTTTGTTCATTATTTTGATGACTTTTCTTCATTATAATATTTCTTAAATATTGTTAATATTTTATTCCTTTACATGGTTATTTAGTTCATTTTTGGTAATTTTGTTATTCTGTTTCATTTATTTGTATTTTTTTTGTTTAATGTATTTTATTTTGCTCATATATTGTTCATATTTTGGAATAATTAATTAATCGTTGTCAATATTGGTGGTTATTTTGTTATTTTTTAATAATTTTGTTCATTTTCATTTGTTTTATTGATTATTTTGTTCATATTCTTGATTATTTTCATTCATTTTCCAAGGCAAAGAAGGAAACAGGTCACCATTTTCAGTATGATTGCTGAATTTATCAACGTGTTTTTCTCTACAGAAAAGTGTGCAAGCAGCTCTACAAAGAGGTGTTTGAACATTTTATTCTTTATTATTTAAATAATAAAACAAAAAGACAAAAAATAGGTGTTAAACAAATTTATTCTTTATTCCTAGTCACATTGCGGGTCTGGAACCCATATGTTTTATGTTCATATGTGCTCCGCAAAGAGGTGTAGAGTTACTTTTGTATAAAAATAAGAAAAACAATAAAAGGGATAAGTCTGAATAAATAAAGTTAAAACTTATTTGTTCAATTTTAATCTCAATGTTAATTTTAATGTATGTTTAATCAATGCATGTTTCATGTTTTTATGTTATGTTGTTGTATGTTCTTAACCTAATTAATGTCTTTTTTTAATTCTGTGACTTTCTTAATGTATTTCTTTGTCTTTTGTAAAGCAGTCTGAGTTGCCATGTGTATGATTAGTGCTATACAAATAAACTTGCCTTGCCTTATCTATTCATGTATAAATACCTAACACATGAAAAATCAATTTTGATTTGATTCAAAATAAGGTCAGTCTTTATTTGTATTCATTTTATTGTCATTCACATTTTAAGCATAAGTTAATATGTGGATATATTTGCAGTAAAGTGTTAAGATAAGATTAAGAGATTATTGCAATTTGTAGTGAATTTTTCTAAGTTTAGGTCCTGAGGTCCCATTGGGTCCATTTTTGTTTTGGGTCATGGGATGAATACGTTTTGGGGATGATTAATGAAAAGGGCTGCAAATAAGAACCGAGTGAACCATGTTTATTATTCAAATTTGCATTGTTGAATATCCATCTTAATGAATTTGAAATGATTACACTTAATATGACTAATTTACACTGATTACTCATTTAACTGACTAAATCTGTGGCTCGTCACCATTTTACAAACAGAAAACTCCATATTTATGGTGACAAAAATGGAATATTGGCAGTAGTGAGAACATAAAGCACGTGTTAAAATATACAGTACAGGTGTCAGATGGCGCAGTGATGACAACTAGAACAAGGAAAGAAAAATGTGCATGTGGCAGATTTCTGACAGCCACATCATCGAGGTTTTATTTAACCAACAGAGCAGACACATGTAAAACGAAGGAAACAAAAAACACCAAGATGGCTGCCCTTCACACAGGAGTATTTATAGAGTAGATTAGTACTATTCACATTGTCCTGTTCCCAAATCAGTAGTGTTTAGTCACTGTCCATATGACTATGGCAGGGGGAATATGAAGGTGCAATATCTAACTTAATCATGATGCCAGAGGAATAAGGTCAAGAGTCACTGGCATAAATAATCGTACACTACAAAGAACATGAACATGTACATTTGAGAATTTGACAATGTTCATTTGAGAACATGTTCATTTGAGTAATTTTGTTCATCAGTGGTCTATTAGTTTAGCATGTTGTTCTTTTTTAGATTATTAGATCATTTTTCTGTGGTGTGGATTATTTTCTTGATTTTCCAACATTAAATAAAAATAAACAAACATCATGTTATGTTTTACATCAAAAGAGTAAAACGCATAAAGTATTACATGTGGATTCCATTACAATAAAAGCATGCATAGTATGTGAATTTAGAAGTTATTTTTGGACCAGTTGCTGCTCGTTTTGTTCATTGTCTTTAATATTTCTGCTTGTGCTTTGTTCCCTTAGTAATACTGCGCCCAAAAGACACAAACTGATGCATTAACCATTCTCCAGAACACAGAAAAGTGAATAACACTCAAATGTCCAGATATCCTCATTCAAAATTGTCCCCAATGTTCAAGTGAAACATTCACCCTTGCTTATAAACGTCCAAATCCTCTGATTATCGGTGCTTTACTTTTAAAACCCTTCCATTTCCCTCTGAGTCGCGTCTCCTTCGTGCACATCTTGTGCAAACAGCGCCTTCTGGGTTGGAGCGCACCTCCAAGGAAAAACACGTCAACCACTGCAGCAGCCGCCGCTCTGCACGGAGACAGCGGCAGCGCCGGGCCTGGGAGCAGCTGCCGCACAGGGCTGCATGTCAGCCCATTGTTAAGTGTCTCCATGGCTGCTGATGAGACTCGACAGCAGTTGGACCTGCTCGAAATACGCCAATCTCCGGACCAACGATGCACAAGGTTGTTTACAGAGCGCAATATGGACATCTGAACGCAGACGCAGCTCATTATTAATACTTCGAGGTTGTCGGGGGTTGTTAGTAGTTATAAAGACGCGTGTTGTCTGCAATTTACGTAATCTTTATTTGCGTAATTTAAGCGCAGCGTGGAGCGGGATTATTTTGGCGAGGATCTCTAGTGTTCTCTCCTTCCTCCCTCCATCCGTTGTTGTCCTCGACAGCAGACAGACTCTTTCAGACGGAGACAATCTGTATGAAGCAACACTGTCAACAGACGAGGAGCTGTTTGCATGAAATCCACCGTTGCTGCATCCCGGCTGAAGGTACGTAGGCTCTATCGGCTCACGTTTCCATGTTGTGCTCATTTGTTTTCGATATGAATGTTGCTGCGAAACAGCTTTTCCACAAATGGTCAAGGGCATTTTGAAGTATGGCATGACGTAGAGGTGATTTATTTGCACGATTTCGCTTTTCACTGGGTATTTGTTCAGTGCTGCTTCACATGACAAGGGAACACTGTGTCTTGGAGAGATGAAGCGGCCGAGGGGAGACGGGGAAATGGAGAGAGGAAGAAAAATCAATGCATGACTTCTAGGAGTGTAAATACACACGGGTTATAGCGTGTGTATCGCGGGTGTGTTTGTTTTAAAAGAAGACGCGCGGCGCAGAGCTGTAAAGGGAAACTTTGGTATGCGTAAGGATTTCATGACTGAATCATTCAGAGAAAGAGACAGTGCGTCTAATCAACCGACAGCACAGTCACATGGATGCACAAGTATAAAGCAACTGAGGACATTTACTGAAGTATACACGAGACATGTCCTCAGTCCATGAAGGACAAATTGTTTAGTATTAACTCTTCACAGATGCTCTGATTTTGTGGCTTTGTCTTTACTTTTAAAGTCTTAAGGCAGGATTATCCACCACAAAGTAGTTCCTCATGATTATCAGTAGCACATTGCCTCTGCTAGTCATTATACATCACTTATCAGTGCCTTATTCTGCATGATCATGTTCTACAACTAGTAGGCCTTTAACTAATAGAGTTCCCGCAAGAACCTTCTACTCACAGTTTAACACTAAAAGAAGAAATCATTGAACATGAGTTGTGATCTTGATATGCTTTGCACCAAACAGTGATTGTTCCCCTTTATCATTCGATTTACAGCTATAATATACATTTTTAAAGTTTTCATAGTAAACATAATCTCACTGCAGAATAGGTGATATATTGTGAGTTTGAAGGACTTCATTTTGATGTAGTATAATATCTATCTATCTATCTATCTATCTATCTATCTATCTATCTATCTATCTATCTATCTATCTATCTATCTGTTCTAATCATTATTACTGTTTATTCTTTCAGACCGGGACTCATCAGTCTGTTCTTTTGTGCTGAGAATGGGAGCAGAGTAAATTCCTCTGGGATATAGACCAACTGCTAGCATGTTGCAGCCTTCCACAAGAACAGGTGACAGCCTGTTGGAAACATTACCTCAGAGGAGGAAGTGTCCTAGATGGGCCCTCCTCCTCCTCCTCCTCAGCCTCTGCAGGGTTCTCCCTCCAGGGGCAGAGGGATCCGCATGCCACAAGAGCTGCATCTGCGCCTCAAATATTGTGAGCTGCTCCAAGATGAATCTGACCACTGTCCCGCCAGGTTTACCGAACTATGCAGCTGTGCTGGATCTCAGCTATAATGAGATAACACGATTGCGATCAGAATGGACCCCATATAAGCTCAGAAAACTCCACAACCTCCTGCTCAGTCACAACGGTCTCCACTTCCTGTCATCAGAAGCATTCACACCTGTCAAGCAGCTGCGCTATTTGGATCTGTCCTCCAATAGCTTGCGGCAGCTGGATGAGTTCATTTTTGATCCTTTGGTGAACTTGGAGGTCCTTTTGCTCTACAATAACCAAATTTCCCAGATTGACCGCACAGCCTTCACTAACATGGTCAACCTTCAGAAACTCTACCTTAGCCAAAACCAAATCTCCCGCTTTCCTCTGGAGCTGGTCAAGGACAAATCCCGTCTGGACAAACTTAGCCTCTTGGACATATCCTCCAACAAGATCAAGATGTTGCCTGTTGATGACCTCCGAGAGCTCCCTGGTTGGATTAAAAATGGCCTCTACTTACACAACAACCCTCTGATATGTCACTGTGATCTCTACACACTCCTGTCCCAATGGACCATCCGAAAACTCAACTCTGCAGTGGACTTCAAAGACGATTACACATGTATTCTGCCTAGCTCACAAAAAACGCCTGTAGATATCTTTGAGCTCAATGGTGAGTATATGAACTGTAGTACATTCAAGGAGGAAGATGAAGAGGCTTATCTGGAACAAACGCTGATCCTTGGGTGTGACACCAAACACAGGAACATGTCAAAGACTTGGACAATGCCTGGTAATGTCTTGGTGATACCTGGAAGCAACCAGACAGCCAAAGTCTTGGCAGATGGAAGTCTGCAGATAAGCCCAGTGAGGTCCGAGGACTCTGGGACCTACACGTGCTTTGCAATGAGTGAGTCTTTTAATGAGACACTGTATGTAGTGTTGAAGGTTCATAACTTCACCATGCACGGGGGTGGGGACACTCTAAACACAGCATACACCACACTAGTAGGCTGCCTTGCCAGTGTGGTGCTGGTGCTCATGTATCTTTACCTGACACCATGTCGCTGCTTCTGCTGCCCCAACAAAGGTAAGACACGGGGAGATGACAGTATCCACTCATCAATGCTCAGTGTCACACCCACTCATGAGGACCCAGCGCTCAAGGCTGAGCTGAACAGGCATGTGGCATTCATAGACTCCAAGGACTCGCAGGGCCAAAATGGCAAGCTGAACGCCAATGGGGAGGAGGAGGATGATGATATGGATGCAGAGACTGGCTCGCTAATGAAAGGAAAGAGAAAGAAGTCAGTAGCGGAGTCCATTAGCTCTGTTTTCTCAGACACTCCCATGGTGGTCTGATCTGAGTTGGCATGAGCGGAGAGGAATGCCAACGTGACCGGACGTTACATGGTGCAATGTGAGCCATGTTGTAGTTAATGTAAACTGTGACTGGGACCTAGAGTTAGCAAACTGAGTGAGGACATTTATCTGTAGTTTATAGCAAGTGGAAATAATATGGATCTCAAAGGGATTACAAACTGTCTTGTTGTCAACAAGGACAATAACTAAGACTTTTCCAGCATTTTAAACTGTAGCACTTAATATTCATACTGTGAAGGAACGGCAGTGTGCATGGGCAGTCGAAACTACTAAATGACAGTTAAAGAAAAGGATACCTTGTTGATTTCAGCACTCAGGAAGCAACAATTCAAACTGCTTAGGTGTGGGAAACATGAACAGCTCTGGAAAAAAGAAGAGACCACTAACTATAATGAACTAATAGACTATAATGAACACTTTTGTGTATCTCAAAAGAACTAATATTTCACCAAACTCAAAATAATTATAAATGTGGTGGCTGTAGGCCTTGAATAATGCAAAGAAACATGGTCATTTTCTTTTTTAACAAAACATAATAATAATTAATTCTTTCAATTAATACTTTGTGAAATAACATCTTTTTGGCTGGCATATTTTCAACGAGTCTTTTACATTCTTTATGGCATATCTGGAAATTTGACTGTGGTTCATTTCTGGAAATTTGACATGATTTCTCATATTTTTCCAGAGCTGTAAAATGCAATTCACAGGTTAAATAGGTTTAAAGATACAGCATAGTTAACTAGACTGTACTGGCCCACAGTTTGCTTATAATTACAGCATATTTATCACAAGGACTAGAATAGCTTGCTTCTTATGTAAACATTAGACCATAGGCACATTTACCTCTCCTTTATCAACACAGGGACACAGACATAGATAGCCAGACCATCACTGGGTGATGAATACATCTGCCATTAACCTTGAGTCATCTTTGAAAAGCAGCATGCCATAAACCGGCATTATATGAGAATATGAGAAGACTATGCTGTAGGAGTGAAAAGAATAAAATGTATATTCAGCAGACACATACTGAAAATGTAGTAGCACAAAAAAACTATATGTGACCATCACAGGCCATTTACATCCTATTACATAGACAGTGAGTTAAACTTAAGTTCATCAGACCAATCATTATTTATGGTCAAACTGTTTGTACAGTAACATAGGAAGCATCTACTTTTCCTTTGCTGTGTTAAGGGATCGGTTTACATAGATGTGTGGAATAAAATAGTTCAGGAATCAAACTATTAGTTCAACGTGAATTCTCCATCAACATTTGCTTCTTAGTTATTGCACATATTCACTATAACCCAAATTGAACTGTTAAAACCTTATACAATTAAATAAACATGGTATGCATCCAGCAGATAAACAGTAGGCACACACAAGTATTTTGCTTGGCTGATTATCAACATATTGTCTTATTTCTGTAAACAGACAGGTACGTGGTTCCTTACATGGACTACGAGGCATCTGTTGTTAAGGTGCCAGTTACTACTCAGTATGGTTCTTCCTCTAGGCCATTTGTTTTTCTTATAGTTACATGATAAAGTTGATGCTAAAAGCTGCCAGACTGGGTTTGTTGTAATCTGTCCTATGTGCAAAATGTGGTAGAAGGCGATGTATGAGAGGGTGAGCATAGAGTAATAAACCTTCAGAGCTCCTCCAGATTGACCTGTGAATAATATTGATGAGACTGTTCATTATTAGACTGGAAAGCTGATTTTAGAGTTTGTAGCTGCTGACATGCAACCTTTGGCATCACAGGGGATTTAATTATATCCTCGAGAAGATCCACTGGTCTATTATTACTAAATCTATTGCAAGTGCTAATATGCTGTGCATATTTGATTAATACGATTGAATACAGGCCATCTCCTGGCATAAACAACAGTGTGACTGTGTTGAGCAGTGCAGCGTTTGTGACATGGCAGAACAAAGCACATCAGGATTAAATGCTAACTGTTTCTTTTGATGGGATGAGGCCTCCTCCTGTTTTCTATGTCTTTGTGTCTCAATACAGAAGGGGAGAACTGTGTTACCACGAGTCACAGCAACACAAAGCCATTTTCTCTGGCTCCTTGTCCTCTGACAGCCGCAATTTGGACACGTTTGCTTTGTTTGTATACCTCTAGCATTACGAAGCCGCTCTTATTCAAGTTCAAAAGCAGTCATTCTGCCAAGCAATGAATGTGAGGGCCATTAAGTCTGTAGTTTGATCGGAACTGAAAGAACTGGAACTTTCACAGAGCATTAGCACGCTCCTATTAAGTCATTTGTGGAACGTTTTCAGTGAAATTACTAGAGCTGGGCAATATGTCCAATAAATGAAATCTGTTTGTTTTTTTTTGTGTGTGTGTGTGTGTGTGTTGTGGGCAATTCATGATTTAGACACATTTTCTGCTTACATGAACTCAAGACACAATATGATTAAAAGTATGTTTTTGATTAAAGTTCTAAGTATGTGCAATATCATCAAACACTAGGCAGCTTTCCAAGGCATGTTTTGCTAAAAAAAAGAAAAAAATGAAGCCACTAACAATGGAGAGAAACCTCCACAATGAATGGATTATAAAAAGAAACATGATTCTTGGCTATTTTGTTTAAGTAAGAAAGGTCTTCAGAAGTTCTCGTGATTAAGCAGTTTTCATTTCAATTTACTAAAGTTATCAAATTATCTGGATATATTGGCCAACCCTAACAATGACCTCAACTGTGTTTTATTTCTAAAATAACTGTCCATACAGAAAGAACAAGGGGTTAGATTTTGTTTTGACAAGTATTAAAGATTTTGAAGAACATTTATATATTTTGAGAGTAACAAGAGTTGACAAATAAGAAGTGATGGTTGTGTGAGATCTCTTCAATCTTGTAGTGAAACTAGTTAGTGTTCTTAAAACAAACAAAGGTATTTACGCAATCTCTGAATATTTTCTTGAAAGTGGCTGAATATTCACAGTTGCTGTGTGCGCAGCAGCATTTCCTTTGTGGGTGAGAAAAGGAAGTCACACTTATCAGAGAGGTGATGTGTGAATCATTCCACTCTAACATGTAGGAATACCAGGTGCAGAAATAGAAATCAGCAAAAATACCAAAAGACGCACTTAAATAAAGCCACAATTAGCACAGACTGAACACAGTTGGCCAACAATCTGTCCCATTTTGTTTTTTGTTTTTTTTTTTTTCATCTAGAACAGATATATTGGATAAATTCATAGAGATACATATGTGCTGTTTCTGTTATTTCATGTGAGAAACTCCTCAGGTCTGGTCAGTGAAGGCAGCATGAATCATGAAGAGGAATATGTAGTACCTAAAACCATAGATGTTTATGGATGCTGAACAGTGTTAACTCACAATTAAATTCCAGAATAAGCCATACTAAACCCATAAATGCTTTATGGTTGAAATATCACAGATGAAATTCAGACTGGTTACCAAGAGAAGCCTGCCTGGCAATTTGCATAGTCAGCATAATTAGCTGATTAACTGGCGTAAACAGGACGTGTCTATAATCTTCTAGGTGACACAATGTAGAATACTGTGAATTTTTTGATGGTGTGGGACACTAGACTGCAATATGATGATTATATACAAATTATGGACAAACAGGCTCACTCTCGGAAGTCTGGATGATTTTTGATGTTCATTTTTCTTAATCATGATCTGACCGTACTAATTTCCCAACACGAAACTGTTCACAGACAAAATAAACTTCATTCTTTGGGCCTGTAGGTGACATTCATGGTAACATGAAAATATAGGAAATACCATCAAGAAATGTACTGTCGCCTACTTTCTGTGAGACAACGATAAAGCCATTTCCTGTTTATGGCAATTAGTGAGATAATTATGCTAATCCAATGCCTGGCAACTGAATTTCATCCGCTTGGCCTGTAGGTGACATTTCAATCACAAAGGTTTATAGAACGCAACATTTCTGTGTCCAGGAAATTTCCAGTAGATTAAACACTACAGCTAATGGAGGGGAGAGCTCTGAAAATACAGGTTACACTTCTGTACAGAAAAAAAGTGCTAAGGAGAATAGTGGCTTTGTGCTCTCCAAAGTGAATCTGCCTTCCTATATATATATATATCTATATCTATATATACAGTATATAAATGTAAGACTCACTTTTCTGTGTTCAGTATTGGTTAGTTGTGTACTGATATGTTCAACCAGTGTACTGACTGTATTCTTGTATAATCTACTGTTGTTGATCATTTGGCATTTTGTCTGCAGCTGTGCTACTTGTTTCGACCCTTGAGTCCTGACATAAATGTTTATTTTTATGTGGGGGTGGGGATTTTATAGGAAGAGGATGTATTTTACATTTGAGTCTGCTGAGGATTTAGATTACACAGACGACATGTTTAGCATGATTTTAAACATGGCAAAGTAGGAGTGTTGGAAAATCATCCTAACAGGCAGTGAGTATATAGCCACCAGTTATTCCAAGTCAGTATTTGACTCTGCTTATAAAGCCATAATGAATTTATAGAGAAAGCACAGCTCTTTATCACTGGTGGCAACTTCAGGGGACTTGAGATGACTCGAGGAAAGCTGAGTAACTTATAGGTCTGTGAATTCTCCTGTAGTTTATGGCCATTTTTTCTCTAAGAAAGTCAGACTTTTTAATTAAAGGCCAGGAATATAAGAAAATGTTTATATTTGTCAAATTAAAGCATAATGCGCCTTGAATGTATGTGGAGATAGAGGGTAAATGTATTTACTCAGGACTTAGTCAGTTTTAGGCTGTAAAAACACATTCAAGGTTTTCATAATGGCAGCATTTATAAAATTACATCTTCAGTTCTGTGGTCTGAGCAGATGCCAGGCTGATGCAAAGCAGCAGGTGCAGTTTCTTACCGTCTGATGCATCTCCACTCAGTTACAGTAGCAATTATGGAAGTCTTACATCCTTCAGGTTGGACTGAAAGGTTGCTGCAACTTCAGCATGCTACTTAAAGTGTCCACAAACTCCACAAGTGGAGCTTCTAACAGCATAAAAGCTCAGAATTTATTGACCACGGCTTCAAAGATGAGTGCGTGGGTCTCAGCCATAAAATGTGAAAGGTCTCTCAGCTAAAGAGGAATGGCTTTGCATGGTTTGCTTAAAGAGCTTTTCTGACTGCAGGATAGATGCAGCCCTGTAGGCATTAAAGAAAATATTCCTGAAGTTAATAAAAGGAAAAAAACAAGAGTCTCACTTTATACTGTCTCATTCTTCGCTGCTTTACATTAGTCAGTAGTAGGGGCATGTTTAAAGAGTTCTTCAGAGCATCTACAGGTATCAGACCTGTACATTTAATGCTGTATGAGAAGTTTTTTAGATCAATTTAACCAACTTAAGAGAGTTTTGGGAAAAATATAATCCATTACTCGTTCAAGCTCTGGTAAATATTAAGTGCTGCTGTGTAAAGGTAGGGTTTATGTAAGACTAAATTAGTATAACCCAGTTAATCCATACTATCTATATTTTGCCATAAAGGAAGCCACATATTACTAAAATTAAAAATGAAGACTGCCCACTATATTGCCCTACAAAGGTGAATGGACAGGAATGAGGTGACATTATATTGATGATAATTAAAAAATTAAGGCAATGAGTAAATAATCAGGAAAAGGAGCAAAAGGTACAAAATAGTAAGGAAAAAGAATAAAAGTGAACAAATCAGTAGGAAAAATGGAGAAAATAAGAGGTAAAATGGACAAACCAATCGAGAATATGAACTAAGGTAGATACAAAAAAAAAGAAATATTAATAAAAATAAAGCAGTCAAGAAAACGCTTTTAAAAATGAACAAAAACCAAAACATTTAAGTAATTTCTCTATGTCACTGTGTCAAGATGGGTCGAGGTCAGGACCCCTCGGTTTACACAGACACTGATAGGGGATGTATTACCCAGATTATCTATAGGAATTCATGTAACCAAATATTAACAGAATGATTGAGCTGATTCACTAAATGTATTAAAATATGTTATGAGTAATGATAATATAAGATAAATATGAATGATAGGTTTTGTGATACTTACAAAATGTTAATGTTTAGATTATTCACTTTTGATTATTAAAATGTAGAAGAGAAGCATGTTTGTCACATACACAGATGATGATAGAAAGAGAGAAGTGGAAAATTATGAAGTAATGATTGTGAGCTGGAAAGTACTGGCCGCACCCAAAAAGCAGATACAGACATGGATAAAATTGTTGGTACCCCTCTGTAAATGACAGAAAAACCCACAATGGTCACATTGAATCTGACAAAAGTCATAATAAATAAAAATGTTATGAAAATTAACCAATGAAAATCAGACATTGCTTTTGAATTGTAGTTCAACAAAATTATTTTAAAAAAACAAACTCACAAAACTGACCTTGACAAAAATGATGGTACCCCAAGAAAAGACTGAAAATAATTTGCCCCTTAGGACATGTTCACCCAAGGTGTGTCCTCTAATTAACATCACAGGTGTCTTCAAACTTGTAATCAGTCAGTCGGCCTATTTAAAGGGTGAC
>JAQQAE010011695.1:0-13496 GCA_029823295.1 Pseudamia nigra | reverse complement strand
TAAAAGTGTTTGAACATTTAATAGCGACATAAAGAGAGACAGCAATAACGTCTCACTGCACAGCAGACCAGCACAGTCTGCATCGTCATTGTGCATCCACGGTGAGACTCAGCCAGCCGGTGCCTCACCGCACGTCTTTTCTTAGTATTTGAACGGTAAATGCGAAAATTCAGCGATTTTGAAAAAAAAAAAAAACAGTGACGTTAAATGGAGAATAACTTTACAGTACACATTACTAAACAAAATATAACCATTTGATTTATTTTTTCATTTTACATTTTTTCTTTCCATGATGACTGCCTCCCCTGACTGCACGCTACTGCATATATACAGTATGTGTGTGTGTGTGTGTGTGTGTGTGTGTGTGTGCATTTTGATAAACAATAAAAACAGCTCTTGCAAGGTTATTAATACAGTTTATTTTCTAAAAGGAAAATAATCAGAAATACAATGATGCACCGCTGTTAGGAAATTACATTCACAATGCATATAAAGTGATTTCTGTAATCTAGAGTCTAAAGGTGAAATAAAAGTTGATGTTCATTTACCATTTACCATATGTTAAAAAAACACTGCCTTTTGAGTTTTTGTTGAAAGACAGGACTCCAAAGGATGCATTTTGCTATTTACACATGTTTATAAAGCAGGAGCTTGATTAATCCACTATACTGTGTAGCCTGAGGCTGAAACAACTTTTATGTCTGAATTTTCTGTGGAGATGTTAGAGTTTTTTGCTGATTTATATCTGTATAGTTTTCTCTCTCAGCTCTGTGTGTGTTTGAGAGAGAGAGTTAATTATGTGGAACACTAGCGCGTCACTAGCTTTGAAGAGGGGAGAACCAAGAGCTGTACATTATTGATGAGTGACACACATTGCCGACATAGTCACAAACACAAACACAAGGGCATACATGCGCTGTTGCACACACACATAGCCTCACTAGTGTACACATGCATATAAATACTGTATAATTTGGCAGTGATCCTTCCATCAGCTCCAGAGTATTTAACCGCAGTTGCTGACATACTTACACTACCTGCTATACATTAGGCTTCCAGCATCTCTGTGTCTGGTCCATATGGGACTGTCACTGGCCCCGTACGCTACATTATTCAACAGACGGCGTATTTGATCCCACGGTTAAAGCTGATCTCAGTCCATCATTAATTCTGATTTTGGCTCAAACTGTAGTGCGCCTTCATTACTGTATTACTCACACACACAAACATGCATGTAAGCACACTCTATGTGCACACACAGATTATGATCTTCTATTTAAGAGTCATTAAATAAATCATAGCCTGTTTATTTCCTCAGTCTAACTGTGCTGGTTTAGTTGTGGCAACAAAACAGACTTTCTCCATCATTTTTTTTCACAGATCCAAATCAGTGCCTCAGCTGCAATACAATCTTCATGATTTGTTTTGCTTTACATACACAGAACAATTCATTGTCTCCATGTGTCTCAGTGAAACCTGTTTTCTTCCACTGAACTTCAGTTTTATTTGTTTAGCATTAAAACTAGAAGTGGTGAGAAGCATTTTAAATTGCAAAAAATCATTAGTTTTACTTTTGTTGTTTAGCATGGAAGATGATATGAGTCTTACACAGAGGATCAGAGTTGGAGAACAACTGGATTGATTTTAGAATACTGAGTAGCTGAATGAATCTGCAATTTAAAGGCAAATTTATTTAAACTGTTTGCATTGTTAGAACTGTACACAGTGGTATTAATATTTGTAGCTCTTTATTTTAGCTTCTGTACGTAACAGAATTTGATGCTCTGTGACTTATTTTTTCTGTTAGATGCATATTGTAACATAGTAATATCTTTCCTACTTTCCCAACTTTATGTACAAGACTATAACTTGACCATTACATAATGTTAATTTGCGCAAAAGATACAAACCCTGTACACTGTAATCACTCATCAGCAAGGTGATGGTGTTAAAATTGCAGTGTTAAAAAACAAGATGAGTCCATGTCAATTTGAGAGATCACATTCTCATATTTTGAAAATACATCTTAAAGCTGCAGCCTGTGACAGTTTTTTGGCATCATGCAAATTATTTAGTTAAGTCAGTTTTCAGGCTGTAGATACTCGCCAATGATTGGAGGTTTTGTCCACACATAGGTCTTTTTAGGTAAGGGGGAAAAATATGTGATTGAATTATTGCAATGGTCATTACCTGTTTTCCTTGGTGAAGCAGAATTAGGCCCTCTATCCTTACATCATTTGATTCAGACACAGAGGAAAAAGATGCAGAAGGAAGGTGTGTAATTTCAAATTCAGGTATTTATGCCCTGATTTAAGCTTTTAATGCAGTAGTAATTTGACCCTTGCAGAGCTATTGTTAAAAGTCATTTCTTGACTTTTGAGGAGGACTACTGTTTCTTATTAGCTTGTAGCTCAGTAGCTGCTAATACAATCAGTGAGACCAGGGGACTCAAACATTGTTTTTCATGTTGGCATATTATGGTTTTATCAGTGCAGGGGTTAAGCATGTGTATGCTAGGTTCTGGCTGCAGATCAATATATAGAACAGACCAAGGAGAGCCTATATTGATTTCTTTTTTCCTCTGTCTGTCTGTCTGTCTGTCTGTCTGTCTACAGTATACATCTATACATATATGTATGTGTGTGTGTATGTGTGTGTGTGTGTGTGTGTGTGTGTGTGTGTGTGTGTAAATCTTGTGTCATCCTATATTTCTCTCTCCCACGCATGTGGAAGACAGTCTAAAAATAATCACACATACAGTATAAACTATACATACTGTATATCCACAGACACACGGTGATGCATGTGTGCACGCAGTCCATTCCATGCAGAGACTGAACTGTACAGCAGCTCTGGCAGGCAGTGATGTGTGTCTGTGTGTTTGCAGTGTATGTCTCTGTCTTTGCGGTTACGGGCCATTTCCCAATTCATGTTCAGACAGTTAGACTCGAGGAATCATACAGCTGCTATTGACCTTTTTCATCCTGTAGCCAGAGATCAACATCCTCCCCTAAGAGAGTCTTTCCTCAGGCATTCAGTCCCTTCAAAAGCAGCAACGCTTAAATGTGACTTCATTATTGTTGTTATGGTGTGCATTAGGTTCTCTGATTAGTTTGCTTTAGTGACAAATAAACCCACCTCTGGGTTGTGTAATGAGGTGATGGAGTGTCCATGCAAACACAAACAACAGATGATTTAAAGATGGTTCTTGTCCCATCTTTAAACATCATTATGCCATTAAAAGTGATACTGGTACAATTACTGTAAACAAATGAGGCCATGAACTAGATGATTGGTGGTTTGTGTTTGACTTCATCTTTCAGAGAAACACATAACAGTTGCTCATGTTAACGTTGATTTTCCCACAGGGACAAAAGTTTAGATGTTTGAACAATACTGTCAGTGTTAGTATTTCTCCAATTACTGTACAAACAAGAGATGTAAATCTCAGTAAACATGAATCAATACAAATAGTCATGTTAAGAATGGTGGCTGCTATGGCCATCTAAGACTTCACTGACGCATTTCAGTC
Source organism: Pseudamia nigra (assembly GCA_029823295.1). NCBI lineage: Eukaryota > Metazoa > Chordata > Actinopteri > Kurtiformes > Apogonidae > Pseudamia > Pseudamia nigra. Next base: position 9,964 of record JAQQAE010011695.1, on the reverse strand, counting down.
ACATTTTCCTTTCCTACTACTAGCTCACTTAAGCTGACTGGCATCAGCAATCAATCATAATTATACAGGTGTACAAGGTGACATGACAGCCTTTATGACTGCAGAGCAAGAAGGAGAGGCATGTATGTTAATCTTAACCTTTTGAGATTAATGGTTGATAGCACAGAACTGAATTTATAAATTAAATTTTGTTGGGCAAAGATAACGTGAGGATATACACCTCACAAAGAAGAACTGTTCACTATGCTGAGTAAACACCAACTGCACCACGATACTGTATGTATCCATAAAGATGCAGTCTACAATGTTGGGAACCAGCTAATAGCCGATCGTTTGTAGCAGTTTGCTATAAATGATTAGACAGGTGACCTGCCACTCAACACAGCTAACAGCCTCATAAGTGCATGAGCTCATGCAGTCATTTGTGGAGTTTAGAACAGTGGTAGTGGTTGCTACTATGGAGCTGATGTCTGTAGCTCATCTAACCACAGGATGACTGAAGAGAGTCTGCGTTTCAGATTCCTTCAAGATCTGGTACAGGTAAAAAAAAAAAAACTATATAGATTGACAGACATGCTAGCTTGACAACTGTGAGGTTATAAGCCATATTGACTGGCAGAAAAAATGGACAGAAAATTAAGTAATCAAGCAAACCAACAATGGATGTGGAAATAGGAACTACTGTAAATGTGAAAAAAGTTAAAATAAGAAAAAAATAATACAGAAAATAAACAAAACAGTCAAGACAATGAACACAAATAAACACAAAATGAGTAAAATAACCAATAATCTAGACAAAATTCACAGAGTACAGTAATATCCCAAAAAGCTTCCACTTCCCTATATGGAGCCAGCATTATATAAATATGAAAATATATATTGTAGAACTCTACATCTGTTAAATGATGATTGGTAAGACCTTGTTAACTATTTCTTGTTACATCAAGCTGCCTACCTGCCTCTGGCTATAGTTTTACATTTTGCATGCACATTTAATGGTGGTTTTTGATTTTTCTTTCAAACTAATTATAAGAAATGTATTAATTCCTGCATCAAGTATAAATTGTCATGTTGTAACAGGTGAGATATAAAGCAACCCACACTTCATGCTAAAATAAATTCCTTATATCGGTTGACATGTGTAACAGCAGGAGATAAAGAAAACTCACTAAGGCTGATATGATCCTTTAATCCGTTATCCTCAGTTGTAGCCTTTGCCCCATAGCAAGGACAAAATCCCTCTTCTCCTCTCTGCCTTTCCACTCTCTATCAACATGACGACATCATCACATGCTTGTGTGTGTGTGTGTGTGTGTGTGTTTGAGTGAGTGACAACTACTGTACACAGCTCCTGTTGACTTACTGAAAAAAGGAGACTGACTTCTAAGGACCCTGTGGTGCGTCTGAAGTTCTCTAAGCTCCTGACCTCCTCACATCCGGAGCCGCTCAGTGGATGAGATTTTTTGTACATTCTCTCTCTCTCTCTCTCTCTTTCTCTCTTTCTTTCTGTGTGTCTATCTGTCTCTCTGGTGTCTTTCTCCCTTTTTTACCCTTTTGTTTCAGAACAAGACAGAAACTGAGCATTGTGGAGAGTATTTAATGCCCTTCGCTCTCTCTCTCTTTGTCTGTTGCTCTTTTTATTGCCTGCCTATCTCTCACTCTCTCTTGCTGTCACCCATCTCACTAAACCAGGGTGACATGACCGTTCCAGGGTTGCTATGGTGACAGTCCCACTGGTATGGCGGCAGCAGTGGCGATGGCAGCGTTCAACGGGTCCGCATATGCAAGTGTGTATTTCTTGCCTCTCTATTCTCAGGGGTGTGAGTTGCAGAGTGGTGATGGTGTGTGTGTGTGTGTGTGTGTGTGTGAATGTGTGTATACAAGGATCTGTGTGTGCATTCAGGTGTGTGTGTGTTCAGGCATGTTGTGTTGCGGCCTCCTGCAGATGTTCTCTGGCCCCTGTGCCTCCTGCCAGCTGCTCCGCCCCCACATAACATGCACACATGCATATGAACACACACTCCTCTTAATTAAGAGCCCTGTGCCATGGTGGGCGACTCAATGGGGGCGTGATAGCATACACACACCACATGAACAAATGCAACCAAGAGATTAGCACAGTTGTTTTTATGTACTTGAATATTTGTGGCGAGTTGATCCACTGGTGTTGCCCTTGAAGCCCTGCGGTCCTCATAGTGGCAGCGCTCGTAAGTAAACAAGCAGCTAATCAGGCCTATACATCTAATCCATACACAGACAACCCAACACCCCAGACTTGGTTATGGACACTAAGCAATCCTGTGTTCAGCAGGTGTGTAGAAAGGAAAGAAGAGGAAGATAGGTGTGTGACAAAAAGAAGAGCCAGGATTTGGCTGGAGATGGGAAATAAAGGTAGAGGTGGAATTGCAAGACCAGTCAAAGGAGGGAGTGGGGATATTGTAGACAGTTCAAATCTGGAAGTTGCATCAGTCAGTGAGGAGAAGGAAAAGTGAAGAGACAATAACACATGAGGCGCATTTTCATCCAAATAAATTTGCAAATTAGGCTGTAGTGTATCAGTCACCACAGACAGCTCACTGCTTTGTCTTGGTTTCAGTTTCATTAAGGTACCCTCTAGTGCAATTAGACTGAACTCAATGAAATGATCATTATTCACTGTCTGTTATGTAATTCTGTAGAACTGTATGGTGTTTCCTAATTTCTGCTCTTGACAAAATTGTACACCAAGTCCACCATTTTAATGAAGAACCATAAATTGTGGCTTAATGTGTTCTTTACGTTGTTCTGACTCAGTATGCGATCTTGTGATTGGCTGGAGATGCAGACAGAGTGGAGTTTGGTGGCCATCCCACAAACAAGCCAAGGCAGAGGGGAGGGCCTATGTAGCTAAATCCATCACCACACACTGACAGATGGACACAAGTGATGATTGAGAGAAATTCTTAATGTATGAATATGTACATTGTTTTTAGGAAAATGTTTGGTTTTCCCTTGACTGTAAACATGTCAACAATGCCAATAAATATTCAAATGTCTCCTCATCTTGCTCAAATGCTTGGAGTTCCTTGATGATTTTAGAAGGTGAATCCATAATAGTTGGGCACAAGGATTAAAGTACAATGAAACTATGCTGCTCTTGAGGCATGACAACTTTCTTTGCTCAGTGTTGTTCTGAATCCTGCTGCTGCACACTCACTTTAGTACCTCTTTTATGTTTGTCTTGTCTCATCCTGAGTTACTTTTCATTCTGCTGTTTTTCATGGTCTTTATACCTTTTTCCTCTTTTTCCCTCTCTAGTCTCTTTTACTTTGTCCATTTCTTCACTTTCTCTCCATCATTATCTCTCTCTTGCTCTCTCTCCCACCTCTGCTCTGTCATCTTCTCTCCTCTTTTTCCTAACACACCCGGACACGACAGAACACCGTGGATAGTTAATAATTCTCTAATTTCCGCTCTTCACGGTGTGTAGAAGGTGTCGCAGATAACCTGATTTATCAGACGGCTATTAGAATGTGAATCAGGGCTATTAAAGCAATGGACATTAACGTGCACATTGTTTAAACAACGCTGCGGGACTAATGGATTTCAAAATGAATTTGTCAACACTGTTCTCTGTGAATATAATTAGTCAAATGAGAGCAAAGCAGTGGAGGAGAGAAGAGTTGGGAAGTAGTTTAAACGTAGCTGGGAAAGAAAAAGATGGAAAAATGTGCTCCTGCTTGTGTGAATATGATGTACTGAGTGATGCTGATGGAGACAAATGGGATTACCAGTGAATATGTCAAATGGAGAGAGAGAAAATCACCTCCCTCTCCCCCCTGAGGGTCCTTCATTTTATGAAAAAATAAACAACTTGTTAGACAAGCTGAATAATGCCAATTGTACATCACTGGAGCATTGCCATTAACTTCAGGGACTGACGGTCTATATTGCTGCCAGTCCTTTAATTTTTCAAGATTTTCAGTGTCAGAATGAATGAGCAGCGGGAGAGAGGATGATCCTTTCCAAAGGAAGACATTTGTCTGTGACACTTAGACACAACAGAGGACCATCGCAGAAAGGAAATGGTCCATAAATTACCTGTAATAAGAGATGTACTATAATGGGATGCTGTTTTTAGCCTGTTAGTGTGTTGAATCCCTGAAATTTAAAAGAAAAATACTACATCTGTGCCAACTTGCTGTAGTATTAGCAAGTGTCGATTCATCAAAAAACAAGTGATTAGTGATTAACTAAAATATTGCTTCTCCCAGTATAAAAAAACTCCATATGGTGTGGATGCTTGTTTTTATTTATTCAGTTTATAGTTTTAGAATTTCAACTACAATTGTATTTATTGCACTGAAAGTTTGGCCTTTTTTAAAAAATATGAAAGCAGTACTCTTCATGGAAAATGGTCCCCAAGTCTGACATTTAGCTGTTTTCCGAGATTTTTTTATTTATTTGAAAGCAGATTAATGGATTTTTTTTTTTTTATTTTGGAAATAAGTAACACATTACTGTAACTCGAAAGATGCAGTATGATGTGCTCACACTTTCATAGGTAAATGATTCAGGACGGAAAATCACCTTTTCTCCTCTGTACTCATGACTCAGTACTTTGCTGTATTCCTGCCAATGTTCGAGTGCAGAATTTAGTTCCATTCATTTATTTTCTGGCTTTTATTTCACCCCATGGATTCTGATCTTTGGGGGTGTAAAACTCTAAAGTTGTGGAAATTATTACAAAAAGTTCACATTTGCTGACAAATTTTAGCAAAACATTTTCTTGGATGTAAGCAGTGAAAGTGTGCTGAAAACTAAGCAACAGATAAAAAAGGCACTTAGTCTAAAGTGGATATCTTCATTGAAGGCAGCGTTTTATGGCCATGTCTCAGACGTGCAATGAACTTAAGTCCCCACACATACACAGGTGCACACACTTCCTCTGCCACCTCCAGCTCTGTGTCCACCGCAGGAGGAGAGCTGGCTGCTGGGCAGACAGGGCAGCAGCGGGGTGTGGTGGAGAGGTGTTTGGGTGCAGCTTGAATACTAATATCCCACTTTAGATGTCAACCTCTTCTCCATCCCCACATCCCCTCTGTACCTTTCCCTGTATCCTTTCTTCACCTTTTCTTCAGTTTAGTCTTCTCTTGTCCGCCTTCTTTCATTTCTCCCTCTTTTTTTCTCACCTTTCAGTACCCTTGCCATCTCCTCTACCTTCTCTGCTTTTCCATGCACCAGCCTTTCCATCACACATGATTTCTCTCAAACTCTCCACTCTGTATGTTCTTTGTGTCATTTTCTTTTGTGGGGATTTAGTCTCTCCACATGCAAATGTTGCATTAAAATCAAGATCCTCCCAGCAGTTTTTGCAAAGGTGCCACTGCTGTTCTTATGGCTCTGTGCTAGCAAGACAACTGTTATTTGTTTAAAGAAATGCAAATAAGCCCGAGAGTTGAATTCCCCTAGAATTATATTGGTTCAGCCACCTATCTCCAGTGCTATTATGAAGTGTAGAGATTTTACTAGGATTCAGATGTCAAAAATACTCCAGAAAAGTCCTGCATACCATCCTAAGTAAAAATACATGTCATTATCAGCAACATGTATGGATGTAAAAATCTGGTTTGGTCCCACTGACTAATTCAGCGTTAAATATGACATCATTAGGTTGTCAATACTGCATTAGTGGAGCTAATTTCAACTACTTTACATCCTGCCTTCTTTGATTTCTCCCTCTTTTCCCTCACCTTTCAGTCCCTTCCCTCTGTCTCCTCTCTCGCTCCTCTCTTCCCTCTGCCATGCTTTCCATCACCCACGCTCCCTCTCCATCCTTGTGCCAAGCTTTCCTCCTTGTATCACTCATCAAACTCTGTCTCCTTAAGCCACACACACACACCCCCCCACACACACACACGCACACACACACGCACACATAATTCACAAAGCCAGCTAATTACAGGCAAGTGTCCACTCCAGGCCTTCTTAAATACCGAGCTGATTAATGAGATGGGGGTGTAGGGCCAGGAAGTCTCACCCTCGGTGTGTGGTGATACACACCCCCGTCTCTCTGCAGCTACTTCTCACATGCACATACACACCTTTCCTTTTTGTTTTCACACTTGCAAACGCAAATTATCAGCTACGCACCGCCTCATTATAGAAATATTGGTATCATTGTTTTAACCCTCACCAGTGAGAGTGCCTTTCAGTAACTGAGGCAGCCTGTTGACTTCTGCAATTTTTTTGGTACAGTAACTCCTACAGAGGAGAACTAAGTGGCAGAAGCCTGTCAGAGGGCCCCAGGTGTAGCGGGGGCCTCCTCTGAAGTGATGTTGGCTCATTTTCTCAGCAGCAGCTCAGGCACGACTCACCGTCGGTTCAAAATGGCCTCCGACACATCTCTGTGTCTGATTTGTGTGTGTGTTTGACCCTGAGGACCAGCATGAATGCTGCGGGAGCAAGGAGATAGAGTGCAGCTGTTACCTCTGAATGCTGACACACATGCAGAGCGGCATATGCATGCACACACACACACACACACACACCCGCACAATCACAATCTAGACTGGGTCAGTCAGGTTCAAAGCATTTGTATTCATGGAAGGTTTTGCATTGGCTCCACCACCTACAGTGTTCTATCTAACTGTGGGACGTGGATTTCTACTTTCACACTCAGAAGACCTTGTACTGTGCTGGAGTGTGTTTATGGCTGTATTTATGACAGTTTGAAGCTACCTGAGTGAATGCACCTGACTGAATGCATTTTTCCACTCTGATCATCCTCGTAAATACTTGAAGGTGCAGTGTTTTGATGCTCAAATTGACCTCTGTGACATATCTGTTAGAAGCCTTCACATGCTCACGCTGTGCATGTGTCAAGCCTCATCTAAACATGCATCTGTCCATTTTACTCAGAACAATGCACATACATTTACAAATACATTCACAACATTATACCTCCAACCTTTACTCCCTCCTGAGCAGCCTGACATTAATTCTCAAATATGTCTCTATCATATGCATGAAGAAGTGACAGTGGCACCTTTTAAAATGCTGATGTGTCTCAGTGTGATCATCTTTGTGTCAGGAAGTGTATTCTCATAAACACATACTGAAGCACAAAAACGTGTGTGAATGCACACTAAGGCGCCTTTATTTAATTGAGTTGGAGCTAAGATGATCTTCTAATAAAGCTGCCTCTTTTGCCTCCTGCAGCCAAATAATTCATCTCAGCAATGATTTACTGTTTGCATGATCTGTGCGCACAACACCAGAGGGAGAATTTAGATAAATACGAGTATAGCAATGTAAAAATGAGCAAATAGAAGTAATAGTTAAAAGTGTAGTTAGTTTTGTTTTGTTGTGAAATGAGGCATCGTGGTAGCTCACCAGGTAGCGTGTGCCACATAGAATTAGGCTCAGGTTAATTCTGACCCGCAACCCTTTGATGTATGGCACTCCTCTGCTCTCCTTATGCTTCCTGTCTCCTCACACTTAAATCTCTAGATATAGGCATAAAGCCCAAAAACACGTCTTTAAGACAGAGTCGTGGTGTCATGTTACTGTTCATTATTATATAGTGTATGACAAGAGAATATTAATACTGAAGTACCAGTGTTGAAATTGCTTTTTTGAGTGACTTCATATCATGTAACGAAGGTGCCAGAGTTATCTGAAAACTCATCATGTGAATCATGGGAGAAGAAAGAATAGACTTAGGACACACAAATATGTTTTTGTACTTTGCTGGTCACAACTAAGAGACATCTGACATGTGAGTCCAGGATCACACTGCTTTTTCTAAGTCATCACATAAAATATACAGACATTACAACTCAGATTTCTACATTCTTGGTCAGACTGACACTTCCTGGCTCTGTACATCTTATTATTTAGCTCTTTATTCTCTGACACAGACACACAAGGTTTTTTTTTCATTCAGTGTATACTTTGTACATACTGGTGATGTTAGACTAATTATTCCACATGCAACTCTTGCTAGCAGAGTGTGTTGTGCATTCAAACAAATCAAATTAGCCTTCTTCATGGGTTAGGCATTATCAAGAGTCCTTGCCTCATCATAAATTGTCACTTGGTTAGACACTGGCATTTGGAAACAAATGTGTGGAAACACTGTAACAGGGAAGTGGCCCTTTAGAGTTAACTGTAAAGTTTGCAGAGGCCAGATTTGCATAATACTGCACATGTAATCTGGCTCACAGGATGCAACCAGTTGGAATAATCCTGTCATTGGGTGACCATTTGAGCAACCCCTCCTCCTGCCTTCTCTTCCTCTCTATGTTACCATTCTGAAAGTCCCAAATCAGTGCATGAAAGACTAACAGTAACCTCTGAGATTGCAACTGCCTCTGCATATTTTCACAAAGACATACGGTACATCTTTTTATATGTTGTTTTGTTTTTTTTTATATGGCCTGCTTCTCCACTTGCATTCTCTTAACAACATTCAAAAGTACTGTCACTGCATCCTGCCCTTATTGGGGTAGAAACACAAAACAGCCAAAACATTTTTTTCTGATCCAGAATGCCAGCTCTATGTGCAGTGCTGGCACAGTGCTCATGAACCGTGGAAATACAGTACTGTGCAAAAGTCGCAGCCCACCTTGTATTATCAGATTTGTAATGACCAGTAGAGGTCGACCGATTAGTGGTCGGGCCGATTAACGTCACTGATATTTGGAATTTTGACATATATCGGTATCTGTGTTTTTTTAAGTTTGACGGGCCAATATCAAGAAATCAATTAAAAACTGGGATATTTCGGCTCAGCCGCCCCTCTCCCTTTCTCCTGCCGCTTCTGTCTCCAGCATTGCTCCACCCACGCCGCCGTCTGATTGGTTAAACAAGCTACAGTATGTGTAAGCCTTGTGTGTATCCTCACACACACACGGCAGAGAGGTAATGTTTTCTCGTGTGGAGAACTTAAGTGCCGGAGAGCAAACATATGTGTCAAAGGTAAACACAGAAAACTCTCCCGAAATTGTAATAAACATCCCAGTGCTCTATGTCTCACAACTACCACTAATGTTACAGTGTGTAGCAGAATAGAGCGGAGTAAAATTAGCTGCCGCTGACGTACTTCCTGTACCTCTTACGTACCTCCCGACATGTCTGTGAATTGCTTGAAAGTAGGTGCTGATATTATCAACAGTCAAACAGTCTGTGATAGCAAGAGCATGTGTGTGAGATTGAGAGAGAGCATGTAAAAAACTCAGTTCACTTGTTTTATTGTAGTGAAACACGCTAAGGTGGAGGCTGACTAGTTTATATCATAACATTAGTTGTCCAGTCTGGCTGTAAACGCTCAGTAGACTATGTACTAGCAATGGGGAGAATGTAAGTAATGTGGAGAATAGTGTGTGTTTGCGTGAAAGTCACGTAAAAAAACTCTACAGCTCACAACTACTACAATAACATGTAAGTCTAGGATCCATGCACTTCTGGAGCTATTTATTTTCTGTTTGTATGGTTAAATAAACATGCTTTAGGCATTTAAACGAAGTTAAGAGTTTGTATTATTCAATATTTTTGCTCCAATTTTTACACTTATTGCAAATGAATATCGGCTTCAAATATCAACGATTGGCCTCCTTAACTACCAATAATCGGTATCAGCCCTGAAAAACCCATATCGGTCCATCACTAATGACCAGACACATGCACAAAAACAGATCACTATGGCAGTTGTACATGCAAATACAGTGGTATCTCGGACAACAAACTCTTCTGACAACGAAAACTTCGGATACCGAAGAAAAAAACTGTAAAAAATTTCAGTCTGACAACGAAAATTAATTGGTTAACGAATAGTCACTTCCGGGTCTTGGCAACGCTAACAACTGTTAGCCAAACTAACACAGGCTAATGGCTTGTAGCGTTATCCTGTAGTCACTTCCGGGTCTCGGACGTGAAAGACCCGGAAGCTAATAGCCGTTAGCCAAGCTAACAGAGGCTAGCG
>JAQQAE010011694.1:0-13496 GCA_029823295.1 Pseudamia nigra | reverse complement strand
TTCCAGTCCAGTCGATGGAAGAAAAACCACACGCCTTGGATACTATGACCTGGATGACTGAGAATCTTCACAGACAACTTGTCTGTTAGGTTGATCCAAACACTGATATTTGCACATAATGAAGGACATAGCAGCATTTATTGGCAGGTGTGTCCAAGCCAGTGGTCTCCACCATTTCATTTAATCCACCTTTGCTCCACTAACTATAATGAGAGGATTCGATGTTCCAACAATCCAAAAGTATCCATTTTCCTTAAAAAATATTGGTACATTTTTGAACAACACTTAATCAATAAACAGATTGTTGCACAAGCATAAAACTGGGCCTTACTTGGCAAGTTCAGAGAGTGTGAAGACGTCTGAGTAAATCCCATTGACTGCTCTCATTTGAGAACTTTGTTTAATCACCACATCATCTGGATTCTGAAAAACATCAACATATTACATATTATTTTGCAGCCGGGTCAAAATAAAACAGCAACTAGGCTTTTTTAGGAGTTAAAAGTTTTCATTTTTCTTCAGCTGATGACATCTCATTGAGTTAATATTTATCTGTTAACGTAAGTGCAATAATATCATAAATGTAATATTATGGTTTTACCTTGACATTTATTGTGATGACTCTGTCAAAAGGCTTTAAGCTTGGAGATGACACAAAGGCTCTCATCCGAACTGCAGACAGAAAGAAAATAAATTAACATTTTGGTTTGATTTCTTGAATGTTAGTTACAACGTAGGTACATTCTTATTATGATTATTACTAGTGTTGCAATAACTACTTGAGCATTTTTGTTTTTTTTTTTATTGTGTTGTGTTCACTCTTCTTTAGCTCTGGAAAAAAAATCAGAGACCACTGCAAAACTGTCATACCGTCTGACTGTTGATGTGAGTGAAATGAACATGTTTTATTCTCTAAACTACTGACAACATTTCTCCAAAATTCCAAATAAAAAATCTACTCATTTAATTCATTTATTTGCAGAACATGACAAATGGTCAAAAATAAAAACATGCAGTGTTTTCAGACTCAATCAATGCAAGGAAACCAAGTTCATATTCATTTTTAAACACCACAACACTAATGTTTTAACTTAGGTAGAGTTCAGAAATCAGTATTTGATGGAATAACCCTGATTTACTTTTACTCATTAGTTCACTCATTAGTTCAGATTTGGTTCAGGTGATCACCTCATCAGTAGCTCACTGAGTAGACTGAGGTGTGTTTGTGTTGGAATTCAACAGACACTGGAATGGACTGGCTGTGAATCTTGGGTCCTATTTTCTGAACGGCACAGTGCTGTAAAATGTAAAAGCGCATGGTGCACTCCTATCACACCCCAGCACAAATGCCATTTTCTGCCACAGACGCACTCTCCAAACCAAAGGACGTGCTGGTATTACAATTATACAGACAGCGGAAGGGTTGATATCTTCCCTACAAAAACAGAGCTGCAACTGTGATGGAAAAACGCCTGGTCTTAGGTGTAAAAAACAGACCACTGACTCATACTGCATGGCCATATAGAAGTGTACATACTGCAACAATTATATATATTTATATGATAGATGCATTCAATACGCATCATTCCTTTCAAACAACATGTTCTGTGTGTATTTCTGTATATTTATTGATAATAAGAATAGGAATTAAAAATAAATAAAGGGCATTTTTAACTGTTTGGCTATCCTAATGTTAAAAAATGAAGGTTTGTTAATCTGAAAATCTCCTTAATGTTGTATATGTCTCCACGTAATGTATAGCCAACAAAACCATCAAACACTATGATTAAATTGTCTCAAATGAGGAAATGAAGACCAAGAGCTACCTCTGCTGCAGAGGAGACATTTATTCAAAATTCCAGTGTCAGAATCCAGGGACGGTCCTCATGAGTGACAGTTTCATTATAGCATTTGATGATTTTATCGACTGCTCTTGGGTTTGTACGGTAGTAGCACTCATAGGGTTAGTGACTCTGTATCCACCCTTCCTCTGCACAAGACAACTGATGGTCTAAAACACATTAAAAAGGCAAGAAAGGGCACAAATTGACTCTCCCAGTTCACCTGTGAACTGAAAACGGTTCCAGGTGGATGTGATGACGGAATGCCATGAGTGTTCAAAGCTGTCATCAAAGCTGAATGTGTCTAGTTTGGCCAAAACATGTTCTGGGTTGTTTAACACTTTTTTATTTATTACATAATTACATACATGTTATTTTTTTCCAGCTTGGATGCCTTCTGTATGAAGGTACAATACTGAAAAAAATAATAATAAAGAAAAAACATTGACAGAGGATGTGGTTAAATGTGGTTTAACTCGTAATCTACAAAGACTCATTCATGGTTTTGTGCCATACAGTGCATGTGTTTTCATCATTCCTACCTGTGTCTCCAGGGTTATAGATGGGTCTGTCTGTCTGGATGAAGATGTATCCAGAATGAAAGTACACCATCAGCACCCGTTCCTCAGTGTAGTAGTTCTTAAAGGTCACTTTCAGGGTCACAAACTTTTTGGTCTTCTCTTGATGGTTTACAAGATCTGCAGATAACTGGAAAGAAAAACAGAAATACAGGATGAGATTTAGTTTAGTTTGTTAAAGTAAGCCCTATCCTGTATAAACACTTAAAAAACCCTCCGCTTCAAATTTCAGCATTGGCCTCAAATATTTTGGTTTTTTTTTTTGGTTCATTGTCTTGGTTGTTTTCTTCATATTTATTTATTTTGGAGATTTTGTTCTTGTTTGTCCAAAGAGTCTTTGGTTTTTTAAAAGATTTATTTTTGAGTATATTGCCTTTAATTGATAATTGCAGTGAAGAGAAACAGGAAAGACGGGACAAGAGTACAGGAAGCAACATGCAGCAAAGGGCCAGAGGCAGGATTCAGACCTGGGCTGCTACTGAGGTGCCCCCGAGTTTGTGTTTTTGTCAGAATTAGTTTATTTATTTAATTGTTTGTTTGTTTGCTCACAACAAATCTCGAAATTTTCAGGATAGGTCAGAAATAGTACAAGGACCAATCAGTTGCAGTATGGGAGTGATAAGGATCACCATCTGGATCCAAAAGATTTTTAAAGGTGAGGTAAGATAAGATAAGATAAGATAAGCTAAAATAAGACTTTATTTATCCCACACTGGGGAAATTCCTTGGTAACAGCAGCATACGGTGTTGACACAGAGAATAAAAAAATAGAGCACACATGCAAGTACAAGTAAATTATACACACACAGAGAATAAGAAATAAGGGGCATCAAAGAAGAAAAGTATTGCACTGAGACTGGATTATATACAAATTGCAAGGGATAATTTCTTCAAATTGGATTATTTACACGATGCAATGGTTAAAGTGCAGACAATAATGGACTTATTTTTAAAATTTTAAATTCTACAGCTCAACTGAGGAGGAGTAGAGTGTCATATGAATTATGAATGAGTGTGTGGGTGATTTTTATGAGTGTGGAGTGTTTAATGTCCAAATGATATCACTGTGTATAGTTATACAGTCTGATAGCTGTGGGGAGGAATGACCTGCGGTAGCTCTCCTTCCTGCCCTGTGGATGTAACAATCTGCAGCTGAAGGAGCTGCTCAGGGCCTCCACAGTGTGGTGCAGTGGGTGGGAGGTGTTGTCCATGATGGATGTCAGCTTGGCTAACATCCTTCTGTCCACCACCTCCTCGATGGAGTCCAATGGGCAGCCCAGGACAGAACTGGCTGTCTTAACCAGTTTGTTCAACCTTTTCCAGTCTCTGTTGAACAAACTGGTTCCCCGCCCAGCACACGATGACATAAAAGACTGCAGAGGCCACCACAGTGTTATAAAAGGTCCAGAGCAGTGCCCTGCTCACATTAAAGGACCTCAGTCTCCTCAGTAAGTGGAGGCGACTCTGGCCCTTTTTATAGAGGGCATCCATATTGTGTGACCAGGATTCTTCACCATTGCAAGATAGGATCAAATTCAACATTTGTCCTTGTAACATCACAAATAACTCCCAGAAAATTTTGCCAAAAAACATAGGATAACACCATATACTGTAGTAACAGATTCCATCAAACCACAAAGTTTAATCCAGATATGGGCAATATTCCAGATCTAGTGATCCAGAATGCTTATACTTACAGGGGTTGAGGAAAAATAGCTACTGTAAGGTAGTAAATAAACCTATAAACATGTAACTGACACCAAACTGTAGTGGATAGTCTGCTGATTCAGTAATGTGCACACGGATTTGACGTACAGTATCTTCAACATTTATGGAGCTAGATCCAGAAAAAAACAACATTATGGAAATATTATTTTTGGTGAATAACTACTGATTTTACTTAATTTATTCACTTTTACTCATTTTCTTGCATATTTGTTTTATGTTCAATTTGGTGGTTTATTTTGTTCATTTTTCTTAAGTTGTTTGATTGTTTTGATCATTCTTGTTCATTCTATTTGTCTTACTTTGTTGATTTTTTTTTGTTCAGCTTCATTATTACATTGTTAATTTCATGAATTTACGTCATAATTTTCTTAATTTCTGCTTATTTTATTCATTTGGTTAATTTTTTGTTCACTTTGTTTGTTGCTTATTTTGTTTATTTTTTTATTAATTTTGTCATTTTTGCTCATTTTGAACTTAGTTTACTCACCTTGATAATTTAATTGATTCTTTACTTATTTTTTAACAAATTGGATTACTTTGAATTCTTTTTTGATATCTTTTTTACTTCTACTCAATGAGGTGAAACCAAATGTAACTGCACATTAGTAAAAATTATTCTGCACAACTACTCTCAGAAGTACATTTTATGGGAAAAAGTACTCAAGTATGTACTTGTGTACTACCCACCTCTGGCCTATATTTATTTTGAGAACACACTAACGTCACCTGTATCTTGTGAAGAGCCTGGAAGCTGTTCTCCTGGTTGAGCGTGACAGTATCCAGGAGGAGGGGGGAATTCGAAATGAAGTCATGAATAGTAATGGTAACACTGATGGGTTTGGACACTCCATCCGCCTGCAGGTAGATGTTCTCCTCAGTGTCCAACCTCAGCAGATCCGGAGCCAGGAAGGTGAACCTGGAGTGAGGTAACAGAAGGAGTCAAACACCTGCAATACTACAACCCCAAATCCAAAAAGTTGGGATGTAAATAAATTGTAAATAAAAACTATAAGAATATAAGGATACATACATCCCATAAACCCATATTTTATTCCCAGTAGAACATGAACAGCACATCAGGTGCAGAAACTGAGACATTTTACCATTTCATGGAAGGTATTAGCGCTTTTTGAATTTGAAAGCAGCAATACATCTCCAAAAAGTTGGAGTAAGGATGATAAAACACTGGAAAAGTAATTGGCACAAATCAGAAACAACTGGAGGATCATTTGACAACTAATTAGAGTAAGTGGTAACAGGTCACTAACATGACTGGGCATAAAATGAGCATTTTATAACACTGCAGAGCCTCTCAGATGCAAAAGTAGGCAGAGGTTCACCAACCTGTGACAAACTGTGTTTATAAATTGTGAAAAAATTTCATAAAAGTGGTCCTCAATGTAAAACTCCAAAGGCTTTAAAGGTCCTACCATCTACAGTGTATAATATAATCAAAAGATTCAGAGAATCAGGACAAAGGTAAAAAACTGGACGCTCATGATTTTCAGGCCCTCAGGTGGCACTGCGTTAAACACAGGTATGATTCTCTACTGGAAATCACTGTCTGTGAACAAAGATCACCGTGCAATTCACAAATACGTATAAGTTAACCCTCAAAGACCTAGATGACCGCCCAAGACAGTGTCCAGAAGCAGTTTTGTCAAAAATCATTGGCAAATTCATTTTTTTTCAATAATGGAAATGTAAAATTGGCACTGTAACTCTTCAACTTACTGATGCTAAATATGTTTGAAAAGTAAAATAATTCTGATAAAATCAGGCACACAAAAAATCCCTCTGACTAGGTCTGTAAGGGTTAAAGCTGTATCATGCAAAGAAGAAGCCATATGTGAACATGATCCAAAAATGATGCTATCTTCTCTGGACCAAAGCTCATTTAAAATGGTCTGAGGCATTTATCTGACCACAGAACAATTTAACATTTTGCCTCAGACCATTTTAAATGGGCTTGGGTCCAGAGAAGACAGCAATGTTTCTAGGAGCAGCTGTTTACTTTCAGTCATGATTGTCCCCCTGAGCAAATACTAATATTCCTGACATTTAAATAAATGTTCATAAAATGTGCATTACTGTATTTTGTGCTAACAGTAGCCCTGTGTCAAAATGTATTACTGAGTCACTTTAGGTATGACTCATAATTCAACCAATCAGACTGTTTTATGGTGAAAAGCCATCAGGCCACTTCTCTCAAAATGTAAGCTAGAAACAGTAATTATTTTAAAACCTCCAGCTTGGGTTACTGTCATGCATTCTTGGTTGGATTTTGTCAGGCCTTCAGTTCTTGGCTTCAGCTTGTCCAAAATGCTGCTGCCAGATTTTTAACAGGTACAAAGAAGCAAAAGCACATCACCCCAGTTTTAGCCTCCGTTCACCAGTTTCCCATTCACTTTCAAATCAGTTTTTAAATTATTTTGTTTTTAGCCTATGAATGGCCATGCCTGTTTTTAAATGTCTGACCTGCTGCAGCTCATTCCCTCAGGTCACCTGATCCTTTTAGTCATTCCAAAGCCACAGAGGAAACTGGTGATCATGCATTTCCAGTTCTAGGTCCTAAACTCACATGAGCTCCCACTGCAGACAGGCTCCCTCAGCTGCCGTCGTTAGGTCTCATTTAAAAACACATTTTTATTCCCTGGCCTTCGACCCAGGGAGAGATACTGACAGTGTTTTTTAGCTTTTGTATTCTGTTTTTAGTTTGGGATCGGTAACCCTTATTTACAGTATACTGTAACCCCTTTGTTTTTACCTGTGTTTGTATCTTTTACTGCTTTGGTTTATTTCTGACCTGTGTTTGTTTTAGAGGTGATTTTATTGTACAGCACTTTGTTCAGCCTAGTTGTTGTTAAAGTGCTCTATAAATAAGGATGGTATGATATTAAAAGTGGGCGGCTATAACTCCTCAGTGAAATCAATTTGTGTTTGAAAGCTTTTAAGAGGCTCTTAGACAAATAAAATCAACACACTTTATTTTCATCACCTGTATAGTAGTCTTTAATAGACAGAACAGATACAAATGTAAATGTTGATAAGTGTTTTTTTTTATTTGAGAAGATAAACCACAACTGTACCTTGGTGATAAAGCTACTGTTGGCCTCAAGTCTTGTTCTCTATAAAAGAACAAAAAGTATTAATCTTCAACAGAAACAAAACAACAAGCAGTAATTTAGTGAAGTCCAGAGGTGGGTAGATCTAGTCCTTTACAGTACATGTACTTCTGAAAGTATCTGTTTTACAGAAGGCTTTTTTACTCTTAGTTCATTTGTGATGAAAAAATGTACTTAACTGTGTTTATTTGACCACAGCTCAGGGAGAATGAATACAAAAAAGCTTGAACTGACAATAAATAAATAAAATTCATTTAAAAAATGAACAAAGTAATCAGGTAAATTAACAAAATGGATATACTAAACAACAAAATCAGCAGAAATGTACACACATGACCGCCAAAATGAACAAAAAATGAGGGAAATAGTCAACAAACAACAGAACAAGCACAAAAAGCAACAAAATAAGCAAAAATAAAGAAAATTACAATAGGCTTCTCGCCTATACACTATGTGTATGGGCTCGGGCCTAATAATTAATTAAATTAACAAAAATAATAAGTATCAATATACAGTATTCAAGAAACTGAGCAGAATGAAAAATGATCAAAAGAATCAAGGAAAAAATGAACAAAAGACCAAAATATCTGTATTATGATGTTACTCACTACCTAGTACGTACTTTTGTACAGGATATTTTTTTACTCATATTTAAGTACTTCTACTTCTACTTGAGTCATTATAAAATGACAATACTTTGACTTGAACAGTGTTTCTGTGTACTCTACACAACACTGGAGAAGTCACATTGCATTTAGAGATCATATGAAAGAAAAACAAGAAAACGGAAAAGGTGACAATCACAAGCCATTACATCTATGTTTATTCCATATGTGCCTCTGTGTAGTTTTTATATAAGAAATGACTGGTTCAGCTGTGAAAAATATGATCTTGGATTTGTCATTGTGCTTTCTTCGGTTACTTACCTGTGAATGTCCCAGTATGTGTCAATCGGTGTAAATCTGGAGGGAAAATAACTCAGTTTGTTGAATATTTAAACATGGTTTTTCTTCAATTAATTTTTGATTTGTTTCAACACATACACGTCGTGCCAGTTGATCCTGTGAAGAACAGAGTTTCATTAGTAAAACATCAACACATAAACAGTAAAAAGAAAGTGGTAGAAATAAAACAGCTTACTGTCCATTAGTGCTGCAGAGAAACACAAAAAATAAAATCCCATGTAATGTCCCATCACCCATGTTGAACAAATGGGAGACTCATGGATTGTGAAGACTGGAGAGAAAATCATCTGCAAAAAACAGACTCCAGGGAAGGGTCAGGCTGCTTTCTGATCAATACTAATGACATCAAAGCAAACTGTACAGATGTTCAGCCTTAACCTACATTCCAAAAAGGGCCAAAGGTTTAACAGGAATACAAACCCCAATTCCAGTGAAGTTGGGACAATATGCAAAAACCTAAATAAAACCAATACAATGGGCCTCATGCAGTAACATTCTCTTAAATTTCTGTTATATTTTCTCTGATTTTTTCATTAAGAGAAAAAATATGAGTCAACTCCAGATGCACCAAATGTTAGTACTGTTCAAATCTGCTCTTACCGTGGTGTGCTGAATGTTGAATCTCACTTGGTTGTAAATGGGACGTGTATGGCTGTTTGTTTGTAATTAACTTAAGTGACACCGACTAAACATTATAAAGGGGCAGTTGTGGTGCTTTGACTTTGGGTCAGTGTGTGGATTACGTCAGGGTCTTCTGTCATTTCAAACCTGTCTGAATTACTAACATGAACCAACAAGAAACTGACCAACAGCCCAACCAAATCACACACAAGAGAAAGAAATAACGGCGGATTTAATTACTGTTTGCTACGTTCCAAGGAGGAGGGGGTTCAGTCTGAGAAGTTCACATGGATTGTGTTGCCACCAGTGTTTCACAGTGTGTGTAAAAGTGCACTCTGTTGCACAGATGAGGATGACAGTTTTTTAAACAGACACAAACAGAATTAAAACCTCTGAGCTCCTCATCAGAGTAAATGTCCAGGTGATTCTTCTGTCTCTGAAAGTGATGCTGACTTGATCCCCTTGTGTTTTAACAGATCAAATCCAGCACCTGACTCGGTTCCTCTGACCCACACATACTGTATAACCACAGTGTGCACATCACACACTGTATGGTTTACAAGCTATTTGATGTAATGTCTGTCACTGTCTTAATGATCAAGGCGTCTTTTACTGCAGAAACAGCGAAAACTTTGCCATTTCTTAAGTTTCCGTTTCAAACCAGTCTGTGTTGATATGAGAAACACCAGACTCTGACATTAAAAAAAACCTTAATAGCCTAGTCTTAACTGGGTTCAATTGAGCAATTGTCATAACGACAGTTGGACTGTTGGTTGTTTTTTCCCCTGTCTGTCCATTTCCTGTTTTATTTTGGAATTTTCCTCATGTGTGTTTCCCTCCCTCTTTACTTGCTCCTTCCTGATTCTTTCACCTGTGTCTCTCCTCCCACTCTGCGCACCTGCTGCTCATCTCCCCTGATTCCTTCCTCTTTATAATCCCTGTGTCTCCCTGTCCTCTTTGCCAGTTTGTATTCATTGTCTTGTACATGATACTTACCAGCGCTTTGGAATCTGGTTTGTCTGTCGGTTTTGACCCGGAGTGTTTTTGGATTATCTGTCTTCTCGGTTTCCTGACTTTGGACTGTCCCTGGATCTGCTGTCTGCCCGACCCCTTTGACCCTTCGTGCGTTTTCTGACCTGCCTTTTCGTTTAGTCCTCACTGTTTGATCAAAATAAACCTTTGGAACTGTTTCCCTGTCTTTTTGGTCCTGCATTTGGGTTCAATTCCGTTCATGGTGTCTGACAGCAATAATGTATTTTTCAACCAATAATGTTATAATCAATCATAGAAATTCCTGGAAAACATAAAACAATCAGAATTACATTGTATTATGTGTTACTGTGTTCCTGAAAGTTAAAAAAGTGTTTCAGTGCATTGAACAAATTCTTCCTTGGCTGTGATGTTTTTCTCTTGTCTCGGTTAGAGTACACTTGACCCCTCGTAAAATTTTATCTGGAGTAAGAGCAAAAATAAGAAAACATTGGTGGATCCAACAAACCAATGGGTACTAACAAAATAAGAGAATATGCAGGATATGAACAAAAATAAGAGAAAATTTGTTTGTACACTACATGGTTTCTTGCATGAGGCTCAATAATTTGCAAATCTTTTTCAATCTATATCTAACTGAATACATTACAAAGACAAGATATGTTCAAACTGATAAGCTTTATTCTTTTTGTGCAAATATTTACTTTTTTGAATTTGATACCCACAACATGCTTCAGAAGAGCTAGGACAGGGCCAACAAAAGACTGGGAAAGTTGAGTTCTCAAAAACACCTATTTGGAACAATCCACAGGTGAACAAGTTAACTGAAAAAAGGTGAGTGCCATGACTGGGTATAGAAGGAGCATCTCTGAAAGGCTCAGCCATGAACAAGCAAGGTTAGATAGAAGCTGATGATTTGCTGTGGCACCTCCTAAAGGGACCAGCTGAAAGAAGAACCATGGCAAGTTTCATGTAAACTGCTTCAGCCACTTTCAAGGACTTGCAAATCAGCCTTTCAGCAAGGCACATCCTGAAAGCCTTTGGTCATAACTATCAGAAAAGTCCTCAGTTCTGTCAGATGAAGCTGAGAAGGGTAGCTTTTGGCTGTGGATACTAAGGAATGACAGAAGCTGGGCTAATGAAAGAACAGAAAGGTGACCATACCTGACTATCCAAATCCAGCTGCAGTAAGCGACCCCTCCACCCTGAGATGTTCTGGGATTAAACATCACAGCTGGTTCTCCGGCACCAGCGGAGGTGTGTTAAACAGGAAGGCTGTGCAAGAATTAACATCATCCTGTCACCCAAAACTAACAGATGCACCCAGGTGTCCATGGGCATCTGTGCTATTTTCACTCAGGAGATTTACAAAAAACACTAGCGTATGTCACAATGCTTTTGTATGTGAATGCAAAGCATTCGGGAAGAAATGTGTTCTAATATGCAGTTACTGTTGTGAAATGTGCTATTTTACCCAAAATCACATGCAATTTGTGTCTTAACCTGATTTTTAAAAAATGAGACCTGAAGAATGAGCACTTCGCACATCTATCGCTAGCAACAGGTGCGTAGGGTAAGGGCACAATCAAAATTCAGAAAAAGCCACTGCTACACTGTTACACTTAAAATGGTGAAGATTTAGTTTAAATCATGCATCGTTTTGGCACTGTGCCTTCACCAGGCAAATAACTGCATGGGTGCAATCAGCCATCTTAAATAGGGTGTGGCCTACCCTCAGGTGACAGGTGAAATTTTAAAAAATTTATGCACAATTCACAACGCCCATAAACATATAACGATAACATTTGCAATATTATGAAAAAAAATTGAAAAATGCAGTGAGAAACACACAAAAAATTATTTTTTAAATTTCACCTGTCACCTGAGGGTAGGCCACGTCCTATTTAAGATGGCTGATTGCACCCATGCAGTTATTTGCCTTTTGAAGGCCCAGCACCAAAACTTTGCATGATTTAAAGTAAATCTTCACTATTTCAAGTCTAACAGTGAGCAGAATTTTTCTGAATTTTGAAAATAATTAGACCGAAAACTAGACAATATATGGCGTTTGTGAAATGCATAAATCAAACCTCGTTCACTCATCACACCACAGAGGTGCACATGCTTTAAATTGAGTCTACTTAAACTTTTTTTTATTGCTATGTTCTTGTGTGCAAATGGCATCTGCTCTACCGTGTGGCTGTTCACAACTTGGTGCAAATAGACACTCCCTAACCATCTCCAAAACCAGATGAGTGGTAGTAAATGAGTGACCATTATTCCGTTTCAGTTTTTTTAATACTTCAATGTGCAATGTGTAGAATTTAGTGGTATCAAGAGGTGAACTTTCAGACTGAAACTAGAGGGCACTCAGAGAGCGCATCCCAAAGCCACCTCCAAAGCTGTTGTCCACCCAAACTGTTATATTTCAACCAGTGAAGGAGTTATGTATTCATGTTGGTTTGTCTCTTTACTAGCAGGATTACACAAAAACTACAAGATGGATCTTTATGAAATTTTCACCAGAGGCAACCCTTGGGCCAAAGATGAACCAATTACATACTAGAGGTAATTAGTCCAATATTTTAATATGTGCAAAAATGTGAAAAATGCCCTATCTTGAAATATTATAGTGAAAAAAACTGATCCAGAATATGCATCCTGATCCAGACAACCTCCTGTATCTAATTCATTCATCCTTGCCCCAAGGGCTACATCTGGTGAAAATTTAATCAAACTCAATCCAGTTTTTGCAGAATCCTTCTAACAAACCAACATGAATACATGATGTCCTTGGCAGAGATAACCAGTACTAATAAACTCATTCTGTTTCCAAGTGGGTTGAAAAATTTCAGAGGCTGCCAGAGCAAAAAAAAAAAAAAAATGAAGCCAGTGTTTTGGTTCATCTGTTGGAAGCTACTGCAGAAACATGGTGGAGTAAAATGGCCGATGCCACAGAGGATGCACCCCAGTTTTAAAAAGTCCAAATTTAACACTCTCAGATGTTATTTTTTTCTGATTTCTTTCCTCCTCATAATTCTGGAATGGTAAACAGTTTCAAAAATCCCTCAACATATACATGAGTTTTACATTTTATTTCAATGTGACATTTAAAACACGAAAGACATGAAATGAATGAACTCTGCAGTGTTTGCACAGGAACATCATAAACAATAGTTGAATCAAAACTTCACATTCATCATACAACCCATTCTAGTTTATAACTTACACTTATTTTCACAGAAACCTTTCATTGGGTCATGACATGTGACATACAGAACACTGTTTTATCAAACAACTGTTTAAGTTTGCCTTTACCGCCATTAACTAAATATGTCATTTAGGGTGCTTTCACACTTGTTAGTCCGATACAGTGGTTCAACTGGACCCACATGTTGTTGCAATGTTTCAATTCTCAACTAGTTTGGTCCACATTCACACCAGCGTTTTTGCAAACGAACTCCACTCATGTGGCAGCGCTGTTTACAAAATACTATGTTTTGGGTGATGCAAGTGAGAGCTGATTGGCACAGCATTTGTAGAGGGAAAAATCCAGCAGACAAAAATACCAGATTTAGTTTTATTTCGGAATAATGAATGGTACTATTTTACTTGTTTTTGTGGCAATTTATTATTATCATCATTTGT
>JAQQAE010011693.1:0-13496 GCA_029823295.1 Pseudamia nigra | reverse complement strand
ACATGAGTCATAGGCAACAACAGGCTATTTTCCCAAACTGTACGGAATGAATCATCCTTTATTGATGTTTTTGTGTTGACATGACTCTATCCACTTCCCATTTTCAACTCTCTGAGTGTTTTGTTTCGGTGCCACTACTCCAGTAATCGAGTGGAGGCCTGGACGCGAGATGTTCAGTTCCTCCTGCACCAAGAGGGCCGTCCTGTTGCACAGCTCGTTGGGAACATGTCAACAGTAAAGATCAAGACCGAGGACTGGAGAAACACAGACAAGGCGACACAGTGGATCCACCAGCATGCTGCGACGTCAGACCAACCCTTTGCACTTTACCTTGGCCTTAATCTACCCCATCCTTATAGAACTGAGTCCCTGGGACCCACGGCAGGGGGCTCTACCTTTCTCACCTCTCCGTACTGGTTAACAAAGGCACGTCTTCTACGTTACACTTTAGTACATTGCAGTTTACAGAAATAAGTCAGATTCCACCTTCTTATTCTATGCACACAGGTGTCTTTAGATCTCATCTCTGTTCCCAAGTGGCTGCCTATGGCTGCAATGCATCCTGTTGACTACTACTCCACCGTCACCAAAAACTGCAGTGGTGATTTCACTGAGGAAGAAATCAAACGCATTCGCGCTTTCTACTATGCCATGTGTGCTGAAACAGATGCCATGCTGGGTCAGTTCACACTTTGCTAGATTCCTATTGGTCAAAATGATAAGGTTACAAAGGCTGCTTGATTTGGTGCAAAAGTCCTCTTTCGATTATCGCAATTTGAGTCTACTTGTTCGGCTGTCAAGAAATAACTCTTTTTGGAAACAATCAAGTTTATGTAAAAAATACAAAAAAATTCAAGAGGAAACTGTGACTTTATTCTCACATGTTATGCATGCAAGTGGATCACTGTAAAACAACCACAATTTGGACCTTGAAATCACAGCTGTGTAAAATTTAATGAATCTAGAAAAAAATGAATTTACAGAACTTCCACATACATGTCACTCTGTATCCCTCCTGCTCCGCTTTTGACACCAGGAGAGGTTATTGCATCTCTGAGACAGACTGGCCTGCTTAGCAACACCATTGTGATCTTTACTGCCGACCATGGAGAGCTGGCTATGGAGCATCGGCAGTTCTACAAGATGTCCATGTTTGAGGGCAGTTCCCATGTTCCCCTGCTGGTCATGTGGCCTGGCCTGACGTCTGGTCTGCACATTAAGCAGCCTGTGTCCTTGGTTGATCTCTTTCCAACCATACTGGGTAAGGAACTGTCGTAATGTATTTTTAATGTAAGAAATAACAGCATTCCTTGATTTTTAATGTGTCACTTTAAGTTCACCTTGGATGTATTTTGCAGATATTGCAGGTGTTTCAGCAGTAGGTAATCTCAGTGGCCACTCGCTTCTTCCTCTTCTGTCCAAGTCCAGTGCGTTTCTCACGAATCAACATCCAGGCTGGGTTTTAAGTGAATATCATGGTTGTAATGTCAATGCTTCAACGTACATGTTGAGAACAGGCCGATGGAAATACATCACCTACGCAGATGGTCTGAGTGTCCCCCCGCAGCTCTTTGGTGAGTTTATAGTTTGAGAATCTCCTCCAGCTCCTTTATACTTAAAAGAAGGCATAAAAACAATTGTAAAGGTGTGCTTCACTTAAAACTTTCCATACTGTCTCTTTTGCAGACCTGAGACTGGACGAGGAAGAACTTCATAATGTGGTTCTCAAATTCCCA
Source organism: Pseudamia nigra (assembly GCA_029823295.1). Lineage (NCBI taxonomy): Eukaryota > Metazoa > Chordata > Actinopteri > Kurtiformes > Apogonidae > Pseudamia > Pseudamia nigra. The sequence goes on along the minus strand of JAQQAE010011693.1, from coordinate 11,760 downwards.
GCTGTGCAAGCTCAGCTGGACAAGGTGCTACGTGGAATTGTAAACTATCCAGAGGTCTCTGCAGCTGTCCATCTCTACAATAAAAAAGCATTTGGTGCCTGGCGTGATACTTTAGGGGCGAACTACAGCCAGGTCATTGCTAACCTTAGGTGGCACGTGGATTGGCAAAAAAATGCATCAGCCAATGAGAGAGCTGTGGACAGGTGGCTTTATGGACGTTTTTGATTGTACTCTTAACATGACTGTACTGATATTTGTTGTGATTTATCATGATATTATGGTTAAATAATGGATTATCACACTCCTACTTTGACTACTGTTGAGGCTTTTAACCTCTACGTAAATTCCTTTTTATTAAAAAATTTAACTCATTAATTCTGTGTTATTGTTTATCACATAATGTTTTAGTCAGTATAGTGTGTTGCTACTGTATTGAGCTCGTGTAAATGTATGGGAGACATATTGTATCCCTTGTAACAAATCAATTTGTTACATGGCCACAGAATATGTATATTAAATTTCAGCCCAAAATACCACAGAGCTCCTAAAATGTACCCCGCCTGTAAACTCGCGGTTTTATCAAATGGGCTGTTTCAGTGTGTTCTAAAAGCTCCTGCTGCATACATCAGTTTCCTGCCTGTGCCATGGATACCGTCATGTTGTCTCCGTGGCACATTATGTTGACATGTCAGGATGATTTTGGTGGTTCTGGTGGGTCCAGTGGTCCTGGAGGCCCAACTGAGGATTATGACTAGATTTGTGACGTCACAAGGATTCAGAAATCCTAAAGGGTTTGCATCAGCTCCAATTGTCTGAATATCTGTTTTTCCTCCGGTTTTATAAACTGGACCAGTTTTATAAAAGTAAAAGACATCAAAAATTATGTTTTGACTATATGTACAAAACCTGTGTTGATTTAATCCAGTGCGTTCGTGGTATCATGAAGAAGTTGAAAACATTATTTTGAAAAATCAGAGTGGCTGTTACTTCCGTTCTTTTTCCGGGTCACGTGGGGGAGGAGCACCGCAACATGTCAACGTAAACAGTGGGTTGACCCAACTTCTTAAACTAGATGCCTGTAAAACCTACTTATGAACTAGATTAACCAACCGAACAGTAGGTAATTGTTTCTATATAAAGGTCTAAATTGAGTTTTATTTCAAATAACCTAGTTTACAGACGCTGATGTGCCAGTAGTTAAGTGATGCTACATTGTAGCAAGTTTGCTAACAGGTAAGTAAAACTACTGCAGTTGGAAACGCCGCTAATCAAATTCCCCGAGTTTTCTGTCAGGAACAGAGATAAAAGTCAGTCATTTGTACTGTACTTTGGTCAGGCTCATCATCGCTAACGAGTAATAACTGCAAACAGTTCCAGTTCAAGTGACTACGTTATGTAGCTCATTCATACAAATGATTTTTAGGCTGCAGGTTCATTACTGGTGTGATTTAATGTTATTTGTGACGATGATGCCCCTTGATGTGTATTTGTTCTTTTTCTGACACTAGATAAATGTAAGATGTCAAATAAAGAAGTGAAAGCCGCTCTGAAAAGCGCCAGAGAGGCCATTAAAAACAAAGAGTTTAAAGAAGCTCTTAAACATTGCAAGGTAATGGATCTTATTTTGGCCACTTTTGCTCTGTCTTGTTCTAAGGAATCCTACTAGTGCATATACAGGCTACGTACGGAAAAAGTGTTGTACGGCTGATGTTGCCCTCTAATGCTATTTCAGGCCGTTTTGAAAGTTGAGAAGAACAATTACAATGCATGGGTGTTTATTGGCTTGGCAGCCAGTGAACTTGAACAGCCTGATCAGGCTCAGACAGCCTACAAAAAGGCTGTGGAGCTGGAGCCTCAGCAGTTACTGGCATGGCAGGTAATATGGAAAACGTTGTGACTCAGTTATTAAATTGTACATACTAAGTCATAGACATTTAAAATAGAGCAGTTAATTTTATTAGGATTTATTTAAACTGGTATGAATCAGTTGTTACTCCTTGTGTTTTAGGGCTTAGCAAATCTTTATGAGAAGACTGATCAGTGGGACTTTAAAGCTGAGCTTCCCAGTGTTTATCAGAATCTAGTCAACCTATATGCAAGGTAACACAAACATTTCTTCAGCATATTTCAAGGTGTACACATTTATGTGAAATGATACTCACTGTGTTCATATTGTCTATTTACAGCTCAGACAAGAACAAATGTTATGAGATGATCAAAAAACTGACAGATATCTATCAGTCTGACAAAGAATACTCAAAGGTAGTTATTCACTACATATAACATGTTCATTCTGTGAAAGGAAGAAGGCTGTTTCTAATACTTTGACCAATTTGGATGCATATGTGTTCCTAGTTGGTAAAACTTTGGCATCAGCTTATTAAACTTAAGGAGGAAGAGTCTGTGGAAAAGAAGGAATTACTGCAGCTTTGGCAGCAGATGACCCAGGTCCTCTCAGACTCCCTCAATGAGGAAGAGCAAGACAATGAAACTCAACAGCATGTAAGATTTCCTCATAAGTTTTGAACATTTGGACTTGCATATGGGCCAAATCAAGGGGATAATCCGAATGCCATTTTATGTTCAGAGACCTGTATCTCCAGAACTAATAAACTTATATATATGTATATTGCATATTTGTGTAGGTATTAGTAGGTACTTTAACAATTAATAAGTGTAATTTCTCACAAAAATATTTCAGTCGAAATTTGGGACAAAATATATATGGTAACCCAAAAACCTCAAAGCAACATCATTTTTTCATGCCATATACAAAGTTGCATAACAAGCGGTTCCTAATTAAATATACCATTAAAATATTATTAATGATATATTTAACCATAATCACACTTGATTTTGAAACAAAGAACATTTATTCTAAATCAATTCTGGTAACATGGACACTGACTTGTAAGGAACACGGACACGGTTTTTACTGAAAAAAAGCTTCAAACTCACCAAACAAAGGTTAACTAAGTTTTATAATCAAAACTTGTTATATAATAGAAACTTTTTACTTTAACGTCACATTTGACTTTGGCAAGTTTGATTTTTGAGTTAGATTTGGCCCATATCCATAAAAGCATATTTTTAGAACCTGCAAAGTGTATGATTTAGTTTCATGTGACTCAAGTTCTTCTGCTCCCACTAACAGTTAAACTTCACTGAACTATCTCTGTGCTGTTTTACTTTTGGTAATTGTTTTGTTTGTTGTTGCCAGTTAATCACAGCATTTGAGAAGACCTTAGTCCTCACTGATCCTGTACCAGGAGAAGAACACAGGAAGGCCTCAATAGATTTGATCAAATGTCTTTCTAAAGTAAGTTTACCTCCTCTGTGAATACAAAAGACTGTTAGAATGTTTTTATATTCATTGAAATATCTAAAGCCTATGCACATATATTGTATAAATAATCTCCTATATATAGATGTACTCTTTTTCTTTTTTTTTCCTTTAGTTGCCACAAGAAGAAAGTAAAATGAAAGAGGCATGTGAGGCCATGCTTTCCCTTTACCCCAACCAAAGTTATCCTCTTGAAGTCCTTTGCTCTCATTACCTCACCACTGGTATGAAACATCAGAGTACACAATAACTGATACACTGAGGAATTTGGACAATCATTAATTCAATTCGATTTTATTTGTGTAATGTCAATCATAATCAATGATTATCTCTAGATTATCATAACACTGCTATGATTTTGTTGAAGGTAACCTGAATGATGAAGCGATCAGCTGTTTCTCCCGACTCCTGGATCTGGACTCTGGCAATGGATTAGCACATTTGGGTCTGGGCACCAAGGCAGTGCAACAGGGAAAGTATAAAGACGCTATTAAGGATCTCACACAAGGTGAATTTCATTCATGAAAAGAACTGATCTTTATGTAAGATATTCCTGGATTCTCAAAAAGTACATCAGTATACTTTGTTTTTGATGCATTTTATAGATTGTTGGTCTTTATCAAATCTTTGTTTATTTACCATTGCCTGTCTTCTTTTCTCTTAGGACTACAGAAAATGAGTTCCAGTAGAGGATGGTGCAGTCTGGCCGAAGCCCAGCTCAAAATGCACAGATACTCAGACAGTGCAGCATCATGCGCCAAAGGTGTTTGAAGTTGAACTAACTTCATTAAAACATAAATTGCGAAATTGTTTGGGTTCTGAGCAAGGGTACTTACTAGCACATCCTCCAATATGAATTGTTTGAAGCCCCTGAACCAGTGTGTGTTTTTATATTTTATTAGGTCTGAGCATGTGCCTCCCTGGAGACAAGGAGCTGACAAGTAAACTGCAGAGGGTGAGACTAGAGGCCTTAGCCAGATGTGAAGGCGAGAACGCTGCTGATCAGACTTTGGACACATTTTCACAGGTGATGCATGACGTATGCTCCCATTTAGACACGTTTCATTATTCTTCTGGGTTTAGTTTGGAGATTAATTGTATTGTCGAGGATACAGTGCCACAGAACATCAAAGACAATTTCTTTGTTTTTATACCTTTTCAGGTCACAGATGCTGAAAAAGACCCAGTTCTTGTTGCCCTGAAAGGACGAGCATACCTCCACAAAGGGCAGGCTGACCAGGCACTTAAGGTAAACACACTTCACTTACACTTCAATTGTAATGAGTATCTTTGTCAGATTTACCCATATTAGACACAAGATAACAATAATTTAAAAATACAAATTATAAAATGACCAAGAAAAAGGTAATATTTTGCTTTGCTGTGTGCAGAATTCAAATGAAGGCTTAATATTTAAAAATTATTTTTTAAAGCAATGTTTTTACTTGTTTTTTTACGAACAGAAGCACATAGTGTACAGATTTAGTGTTTTGACTTGTAATTATGAAGAGTAAGAATTTAATGTGTCACACAATAAGTGTTATATTATAGGAAGGCTCATATTCAATTATTTTGTTTTCTGTAGGTGTCCTCAGAGCTGATGGACTCCCACCCTAATCTGGCCCAGGGTTTAGCACTGAATGGATTGGCTCACTTAGCTCAAGGCGAGCAAAAGCTGGCAGAACAAAGGTACAATCTGTGTGCTTCGAGTTGCATAAAAATGGTCGTTCACTGGAATTCCAACATTTTTAAATGTAGGAAGAACATTTGGCAGAGTTTTCTCATTTAACTGGCTTGCTCTTGCTATAGTTTCCTGAAGGCTGTATCCCAAAGCCCAGACTGTGGAGAGTATTACTTCTTGTTGGGACGACTCTACTGGGACATGGGAGAAGAGACTCGTAAAGACCGGGGCAAAGCTCATACACACTTGCTCAAGGTTAATACATGTGTGATAATGTAATAATGATGTAAAAACTCTGAAAATTTTGATTGCAAGGGAAACCCTGTATTTTAATGTAGAAAAATGTGGCTTAAAGGCCCTTTACTTATGCTAAACAATGTTGTGCTTCCTGGGACAAAAGTCAACAGTTAAGACAGAAACATGGGAGAATCTTGAGTCTCCAGTCCATGACAGTGGTCATAGTGTGAGATGTATTTGACTATACACAATTGTAGCAGAAAAAAATGATGGATATTAAACAAAACAAGACTTATTATGAATATGGCAATATAAGAATATGCAGTTTTAACACACAGATAATATACTGCAATCTGATGATACCGTTTTTTTTTTTTTTTTTACCATAAATGCATCCTGTTGATGTGATTGGTGTCAAATTGACATGATACAGTCTCACACAAACTACAATCAAGATTTAGTTCTCCTCCTTTTCACACAGTGTGATGTCAAATGATGTCACAGTATTTTACATCGCCAGCTGTCACTGAATGACTCTTTTTAATCAATTTCAGGCTGCAAAGTTAGATCCAAACCTTGGTTGTGTTTTCCGCTATCTTGGACATTATTATCGAGAAGTGGCAAAGGATCACAACCGGGCTCGAGGCTGCTACAAGAAAGCATTTGAGTTGAATGATGATGATGCTGAGTCTGGTGCTGCCTCAGTAGACCTCTGTATGGAGCAAGAGGACACAGTAAGAGCCCTAGAGAAAAACAAAGACAATCATTACAATCTGCAAAGTAAAGCTCTGTTATGAATGCCTGTATTGGCTATGTCCATCCTTACCTTTGTTTACTATCCCAATTTTCTTCCCTGTATTGCCGTAGGACACAGCCTTGGAAATCCTTCAGTCAGTGATACGGACGGCCACCCCAGGCTCAGCTAAATGGGCCTGGATGAGACGAGGACTTTATTACCTGAAGGTTGGACAGCACCAGCAGGCTATAGCCGAGTAAGATTTTTCAAATCTGAGATGGCGACATTAGTCTCTTCCATTCTTTAACCTTAGGTGTTGCACACATGTTACTAACCTTTTATATTATCTTAGTTTGCAGGCAGCACTGAGAGCAGATCCTGAGGACTGGGTGTGTTGGGAGTGTTTGGGTGAAGCCTATTTGAATCGCAGGAGTTTCACAGCAGCCTTGAAGGCTTTTTGCAAAGCTCGTCAGCTTCAGCCCTCATCCATCTATAATGTCTACCAGGCTGCTGCAATTAAACAGATGCTGGGCAAGTTTAAAGAAGCTGCTGCAGAGTATATACAAATTACAACACAGCAGGACTATGTTCCAGCTCTAAAAGGTGCATTTAGCTTCATCACCTGTCAGGTTTTGTTGTCATGCAATATTTTTTGGACTCTATATTCATGATGAGTGATTTTCTCCATTTAAATCTATAAACCTCTTTAGGCCTTGGGGAGTGCCAGCTCTCTCTGGCAAAAAGTTTAATGGAGGATTGCAGAGATGGAGGAGCCATTGACCTCATTCAGCAAGCCATACAGAACCTCTTCAGGTAAGTCTGTGATTATTATACTGGCATACAAATCACTGTTACTGTGCTTGTACATCAGCCAGAAAGGTTGCCCATTTCATTCAAACATTTGTATACATTTGTGTGTGTGTTTTTAGAGCAGTGGAGTTGCGTCCAGATCTGTCCTGTTTATGGAAACTGCTTGGAGATACCTGCACCACAGTCAACACTGTGTCTCCAAACAGAGCTCAGGTTCTAGTTCCAGGTCTACTGGCCGGTTTAGACCCCAAAGCCCCAAGTCAAATTCTGAACCAAGCCCAGACACTCAAAGTTGGAGAGCGGTATGACTACCAATCAGTTAGTCAATGGCAGAGTTAACATACTGCTGCCCTTTGATGTGAAATCAGTCATTGTTTGAAGGTCATAGAAAGTAAATCCTGAGTATAGACTGTGTTTGCTTATCTATAGGTGTTATGCTCATGCCTTGAAACTGATGCCTGACGTCTCAAGTCTCTGGTATGACCTAGGACTGAACTATTACCACCAGGCCAAGTTACTATTTCCCGCTGAAGAGGATCAGAAATCCATGTTAGAGCTCCTTGAGAAGGCCCAGCAGGTAATTTACAGAATTCCCATAACAACTTTACATTGTTTACTTGCGACAGTGTTATTTTAACAATTTTTTGTACACGCTCAGTGTTTGAAGAAGGCTATCATGATGGATAGTGGGAGCCACACCAACTGGAACTGCCTTGGTGTGATTTCAATGAGCAAAAGTAAGGATATGTTACCTCACTGTAAAAGGAGTTTACTCTATTTGAGGATAATGCAGTCCATCAAATGGTCTAAAATGCAGTTTAGGGGGGAAAAATGTCAATTTGAAAGGGAAAAAAAAATACAACATGACCATAATGAAGGTTGGGAACAATGTCAAACATAACAGAATAGGGTTTAGTAAGTGTCTAATTTGCCCATGCCGAATTATGTATGCAGATAAAACTGTTTTTTTTTTGTTTTTTTAAGTTCATTAGAACACTGAATAATGAATTGTGACCATTGTAATTCATCACTTTCTGTCATATTAGGTCTTGAGAACTTTGCTTTGGCCCAGCATTGTTTCATCAAGTCCATACAGGTTGAACCAAATGTATGTATGGCCCATTTATTTAGCAGTTGAATCAATGGTGTTCTCAGAAAATTTGAATGTTTTATCAGATGATTTTGTATTTCATTGCAGAATGTTCTTGCCTGGACCAACCTTGGTACACTTTACTTAAAAAAGGACAATATCGAGGTGCGTATGACATAATGTTATATAAAACACTTGGTCTTTAATGGTCTTCAGTAAAGTCTGATTTTCCTTTTTAGCTTGCACATGAAGCCTTCAAGATTGCTCAGTCTTTGGAGCCACTTTATGTCAACTGTTGGATTGGACAGGTACCAAACTGCAAATTTTATAGATGAAACAATCTTGAAAGTTTGTGTATAGTGCAACCATGTTTTAAAAAATATTTGCATAATATGATATTTGGCAATAGTTTAGGGTGTCTTAAGTGTTAAGACTAAAACAGCATCTAAACTATATATGGCACAACAGGTTCAATCTAATTTAGTTTAATGATGATGATAATTAACATCAAATGACTTGGCATGGTAAAATATTCTGCAGTTAAACAGCAGGTAATGGCATACCCGGGTGTTAGTCCTTCTAAAACTAAATTATGTTATTTTTTCGACATCCTGTCTGTGTGCTTTATTTTATGTACTTGCTCAGTTTTTTTCTGCTACTGAAATCTTTGTCTTTTTGTACCTACAGGCTGTCATAGCAGAGAAAGTAGCGAGCTATGACACCATGGATCTTTTCAGGCACACAACTGAACTCAGCACACATGTGGGTGACCTCCACAAACTACTCTGATTATTGTGTAAAACTCACTCCCTAGGTTGTTTATGACAGTTTAGTCTTTGTGTTTAGTTTTAAAGTTTTTAATTGCATCATTTAACCTTTAAGTCACATGTTTTTCCTGCATTTTCTTCTTTTATCTCAAAAATCTCTCAACTGTTCATTTTTGCAACAGATGGAGGGAGTGAAAGGTTATGCCTACTGGGTGTGTTGCACCTTGTTGGATCAGAGCAATAGAAACACTGAACTGTACCGTTACAACATAATCCAGATGAATGCAATCTCTGCTGCTCAGGTGGCACTGACCAAGTACACAGGTGCACAATCTGTGTGTGTTCGTAGCCATGTGCAGACAATGCATCAGTGATATTTTTGTCATGTGTTAAGGAAAAATAGCATGAGACATGATGCCTTGTTCCTTTCTATGTCAGAGAGAATCCAGTCTGACCAAGATGCCTTCATTATGCTGGGCTACCTGTGTGAACATCTGCAGCTGAAGAGACAGGCCCTACAGGCTTACCAAAGGTGTCTGTGTATCACACTGATTCTTTTGACTCATGCACAATAAGAAAGACAGTGTACCAGAATAGATTCAATGCACTTTTTTGATCTAAAAAGAACAAATTATGTTACGTAATTATTGTTTAAAATTCACACATGTATGATTTTAATTCATTTTTTCTCTTTTGTCAGAGCTGCTGACCTTCTTAAGACTATGTCCTCCTCAGGAGGGCTGTCTTTTGCTCTGGGCAGCTATGGCCGTGCCTTGTGGTATTTGTCATCTGTCTTTTTACCGTTTTTCCTCACTATTTTGGATGAAAACAATTCAAGTTGATTAATCCTGGATTTTCTAACAATAGATTGTTTCAGTTAATGAGTGCATTGCTGGCCTGCTCAAAACTGTTCACATGTGACGTAGCTTCAGTCAGTTGTTTTTCTCATTATCTTTTGCAGTACCTCAGGGCGGTTCAAGGAGGCTGTGCATGTTTATAAATCCACTCCACTACAAGAACTAAGCGACTTGGACGGAGTAGCTCTGGCCTACTGCAGGGCAGGACTCATCCCAGAGAGTATCAATGGTGAAAATAGATCTGACGTCATAATGTATTGTATGTGTGCATATCCCCAGCTGATTGTACAGTAAATGACCTGTTCTGTTTGTAGCCTATGAACGTGCCTTGGCTGTGGCCTCCAGTGAGAAGGAGAAGGCTTACATCTTAACAGCCCTGGCTTTGCTGCAGCGCCGACAGGGCAACATAGACTCAGCCAAGACTCTGCTGTTTAAATGGTAACCTATCCTAATTTCAAACCAAATCACCACGTACCTGTTACTACAGCTGTATTTAGATGGATTCTGTTCTACATTGGCCCAGAAATGCAGTAAAATTTGATGAGGGTTATTTCTAAGCATCCATTGGTTTCTCTTTATGATATATACTGTATAAAGATTAATTTACATTCCATTAAGACACATTTACAGGAAACCAATCCAGAAATAGAGCTGTTGGTGCTTCCCCCAATTGTTTGAAAGTGCACCACTGTACCACAGAAAGGTAATAGGAGCTCTGTTTTAACAGTTCCATGTTAAAGGAGCCTATTCCGGAATCTCTGCTGTGTTTATGTGCCATGGGTTTGGTCCAAGGTGATGCTACACTAGCTGCTGCTGCCCTTGCCGAGCTGCTAAAGCAAGGATCTGACTCCTCGTCCATTACGGAACAGCAATGTCTCCTCACATGTGCCCTGCTGGCACTGCAGGGCAACTACAGTGCTGTGCAAAGGGAGGCTTCCAGAGCTGTACACAGGTAAACTTCTCAAGGTTATTTTCAGTACCGTATTTTCTGCACGATAAGGCGCACTTAAAATCCTTTATTCTTCTCAAAAATCGACAGTGTGCCCTACGGTGCGGAGCGCCTTATGTATGGATTTATTCTGGTTTGTGCTTACTGACCTCGAACCGATTTTACCGTATTGTGTACACAGCGCTCAAAAATCTGTCAAAATGTTTTAGTACGGTACAACTTTGCCACACCACTTGTAGGAGCGTTACGGTAACCAGGAGCCTCGCGGAGTGATACGTACTGTGCCGTACTTGGTGTCGCAGAGTGATACGGCCCATACGTATCATGTATACGTGACGTGTCATGTATCCGTATACATGTCACGTATACGTGATACGTACCACCGTATCACTCGTGAAGTGAAACCATTACGAAGCGACACAGAGATAGGCTCACGAAGCGGATTTCAAACTCACCGCACAGAGGCAAGACAACCCGGAGCCCACCACCACTCCAGGCGGATTAACCAAAGAACTCCAACTGCCAGACACCGGCGCCAACAGGCCGAACAACGCCAAACCGCGAGCCGTGCGGGAGCACCGGACGACAGAAGGCAAACACACACTCACCAAGACACGGAGGAAACGCCGGGCAAGCCATGCCACCCACCTACCCACCCTGGACCCACCATGGACCACGGAGGCACCGTCTCAAGTGCCGTCCGAGCCCCCACAAAAACCGGAACCACCACCGAACAGCCAAGCAACAGCAAGGAGACCAACTCAGACAATGACAAGAGGGTTCCGGACACGCCCGACACCGAAACTGCCCAACTGCCAAACAAAGACACTGCAGAGGAAAAACCCGATGGACCCGCGGGAGAGGAACAAACCCAAAAAGTGAGTGTACCGCATTGTTTTGTATTTTATGTGTTACAACTGAACAATGTTAAGAGTTACGGTATTGTGAATGAGTCGAATAGAGTTTGACTTTTGCGTCGCTTAATGCGCCTTATAATCCGGTGCGCCTTATGTATGGAAAAAGATCATAAATGGATCATTTTTTGATTGTGCGCCTTATAATGCGGTGTGCCTTATGGAGCAGAAAATACGGTAAACAGCTCACAGAACAAGCAATTTGCACATATGACAAGTATGTATTCTCAGTATATGATTCAATCTTTCAATTCAATTCAATCTTTATTTTTATAGCGCCAATCATAGTCGCCTATTATCTCTAGGCCAGGGGTGGGCAATTCCAGGTCCTGAGGGCCGGTGTCCCTGCATGTTTTCCAACTGTCTCTGCCCTACC
>JAQQAE010011692.1:0-13497 GCA_029823295.1 Pseudamia nigra | reverse complement strand
GGGGGGGGCTGCTGAGGAAATGATAACAGGAAACAGTCTGAAAGCACTTCAAGCAGGAAGAAAACCCACCACAGGAAAACAGATGAAACAAAAATCACCCATCCTTCATAAGATCAACATGTCTTTAACTTGTACAATCATAAAGGTTGTTTGTTCTTACAGCGTTCCATTCATTCCACTCGTAATGGGATTTCCTACTGATGCACTTCCGAGGTGACTACAGAAGCGCCCAACACAATGCAGACGCTCAGTCAGCTGCCGCTACTTCAGTTTCAGCTGCACTTCAATGGTTTGTTTCGCTTTCTGCTTGTTAAGGCATAGGGACGCGAGGGTGAGGATTAAGTGCAGACCTGAAGCCAAACTGGGGTCAGGGGGAAACGGAGACGGAACGAAGGCCAGAAAACAAATTCAATCACAAAGCAGTGAACATACAGAGCACATGGAGCAGGATGTGTGTCATCATAGCCCTCGTCCATGTCACTACACGGTGTTTAGCTGTCAGCGCTACAGGACGGACTCTTAACATGTTATAATACAGCGTACAAACAAATGAGCCGTGTGGTCGATTTTGATTGGAGCGGCTTCTCTCCTTCTGCCTCCTGAGAAAAAAATCAACACCAGCACTATTTCACTTCTGTAAAGTGACTGAAGGCTGAAATCACCTGATAACATACTGACAGTACCGGCTTTGAATCCAGATCAGGTCCGATATGAGACTTGATAACTTTCTGAAACTCAGAAATGAGGCTTATACATAAAAAGGATCAGCTCATGTTATTTTCATGTACAACCTCCAATTTCAATGAAGATGGGACATTGCATTGTTTTTATTGATGTTTTACACAATCATGTTCAAATCCTTTTCAACCTCTATTCAACCAAATACTCTACAAAGACAAGATACTGAAACTTATGTATTTGCGAATTCAATTTGATGCCAGGAACACGTTACAAAAAAAAAAAAGACACCTATTTGGAACATTTCACAGCTGAACAGGTTCATTAGAAACAGGTGAAACAGGTGAATGCCATGACTGGGTGTAAAAGGAGCATCCCCGAAATGCTCAGTCTGGGTGTTCACCACTTTGTGAACAACAGCTTGTGTCCATTTAATATATTTCACAGAACATGGCTTAACAGCAAACATTGCGAAGGCAAACTCAACCTGAAGGCAGGTGCATTTAATTGGCAATCGGGTGATACATCTGAAGCTGTCACTGTGGGGAAAGGCTGCTGGCACAAATAGTCATGCCATGGCTACTTATACCTGGGGATTTATAGAAACGGATATTTCCCTCCCCTCCATTTTGCACATGCAAGATTGTTTTCACCCATAAATACGCTGTAGAATGATATGACCATATCAATCTTATAACAAGTGCTCCTTCTCCCCTACTCTTCAGACATAAGCAGCTGTGTAATAGTACCACCTTGACAGTGTAAGGCAGTGGTTCCCAACCTTTTTTGCGCCATGGACCAGTTTAATGTCAGACAATATTTTCACAGACTGGCCTTTTAAGGTGTGGTGGATAAATACAACAAAATAAAATGATCTGAATGATAGCATCGATCCCGAGTCAGTACAGGTTTCAGATCGTTACTAGCCTGGCGAGATTGATTCTTTACTTCAAGTTTTGCTCTTGTTTGCAATGCCGCGGTTTCAGCAAAGAGGAAACAGCCGGGTCGCCGGACTCGCTGTTCCTGCGTCAGTGCAGAGCAGACACCCCTCCCTCTTATGTTTAGATGTTGCGCCGTCACGCGAGTCACGTGACGCGACTTAGACGTGCAAAGCAAACAAGCCAGGTGCCAGTTCAGGTTCATCAGCACACGCACAAAGAATATCCAACAGAAGAATGGCAGAGAAGGAGTCGCCGTGAGGCTGTATTTTCAACCACGGCAGTCGTCTGCAGGTCTAGGCAGAAAGCGTATATCGCCGCCCGCTGAGGGAGAAGCCAACACATAAGAGCAGACTTATTTTCACTCCGGTTGAATCCACCCTGCCGTGACTGGGTCGGGCTGACAATGGCTCGTAATCAACGATTCATCCATCGTTGTCAGATTCAGAGCTGGATCCAGTTCGAGAAAACGGCTGTCGTTCCAGCTTCCTCAGTGTTGCCCCCGTTAACCCTCCAGCCACGGCTCTGATTTAATCCCAGCAAACGCCGTCTCCTCTGCGGCTCAGAATCACGCAGCTCTTCGCTGCGGTCCGTCGGTGGGTTAGGGTCCATCCTGTGGAGGGGTCCTGGTCCTGGTCCTGGTCCCCAATAACGACTGATCTGTTACACAGGAGGCATTTGCAGCCAGATGGATCTGTGCGGCTGTGCAGATAAATAAAGCATTTTCTATTTAATTATGAACTTTTTCCTAACTCTGTCTTGGGTTTGACCTATTTAATAATAAAAAGGAAACGTCACAAAAAACACTTAAGGTCATGAAAACTGGCCTGTATTTACTTGGTATCAGATCAATACCAAAACATGCAGTATCACACACCACCGGCCGACGCTGCCCCTTGAAGAAGGAAGCGGATGTAGGCAAGCGAATAAGGCGAAGAGAATCCGGTAATTTTCCAAAATATAACATCGTTCAGAATCAGATAATAAATAAAACGGAAATCATGCAAGTTATGCGTTCTTTCTGTGCGGCCCGGTACCAATTGATCCACAGACCGGTACCGGTCTGTGGCCCGGGGGTTGGGGACCACTGGTGTTTGGCATTTCCTCTTATTGTATTGCCTAGAGATTTTTAGTTACCTTCTGCGTTATAAAGCTTATGCTTTTATTTCAAAGGAGATGTGGATTGTAACATGAGGAGTTGTTGTTGTAGTAGTAGTAGTAGTAGTAGTAGTAGTAGTAGATGGCAGTAAAGTTTTCTCCCGGTTCAGGATAAACAAAACTTGTGCACATGACATTTTTGTCGTATACTTTTTTTCCAAACTTTAAAACTCCGTTCTCCCGTCCATACACAAGCACCAAAACAGACTTTTCCAAAATCTTGACTTTGACTGGAGTTTTCAGAAATCACCATTTTCAGTGACCGGATTTGGTGTTTTCATGTGGATGATGGGCAAAAAACGCATGAGGAAAATATCCGTTTTCCAAAATACCCAGGTACATGTGCACTGTAAATAATCCAACTATAATTATTCACTTAGTAGAACAAACAGTAAGTTATAAACTACCGCGCAAACTGTACTACGTTAGTTGTATCAACTAAGTTAAATGTGTTTAGGGTCAAAATTGGTCTCAGTTAATATTTTTTGTTGGCAAAATGAACTAATTGTTTCACATTATTGGAGTCAAAATGTCATTACTGCGCCAGCGCATGCATGCGCATTTGGGCCTTCTTGGTCATGCAGCATCTCCTGAGAGATTTTACAAGGATGCAGTCCACTATCATGAGGCGGTGACGCGAACCCATGGCAACGGCCAACTTGACTCTACGTTTGACTTCATTTAGGGGAGTATTTTGCTTATAATCTTATATTAAAACCCCATAAAATACAGTGAAACACTGCTGTTTGATAGCTATTTCAATGTAAACGTATGTTTTAACTGCACATTTGGAAAAAATAGGTTTGATTAAAGCTTTACAGGGGGCTACATAGGCCGACAAAAGTGCTACTGATAAGAGCCTCTCTATGTGGTTCGGTGCATTAGCTACCGAGTGCCACGACCACCCTGACACCACCGTGTGTGCTACAGCAGGGCCAACACCATGTATGGATAGCTAATGCTACGTGGCTAATTTGCACAGTAAACAAAGGCCTCCTATTAGTCACCGTTTGCTGCATAGTTACGCAAATATAGACTGCATGAAGGGAACATGCATGCTTCGTTTTTGACCATCGATATTTTATGCCATGTCTACATGTACCCGGGTATTTCCGGGTAACATCTGCATTATGAGGCTAATGCTTTTATTGTGAATGGTCAAAGTGGATTGTAACGCGAGTCACCGTGGTCATTGTTGTGTGAGACGCCAGGTCGGGATGAACGCACATGAAGTTGATGCATTTTTGTCGCATAGTGTTACATCCTGGACCTTTTTTAAACTTCTTTTCCCTGGGTGCACATGCAGGCACCAAAATGGAGTTTTCGGTGACCAGATCTGGCATTTTCAGACAAACACATGAGAAAATATCAGTTTTCCAAAGTCCCCGTGTATGTGTAGACATGGCATTAGTGACTGGATGAAGTATCAGCTTGGTAACCACCAAGCGGCGTAAAGCTGGCTGTAATGAGGTTACAGTCAATCAAAAAAGAGGGAGAGAAGATGATGGTGAAACTAGTAAGTTCTCTTTAAAGAAACCAAGGCGAGGGGAAGTTAATTTTATGCCTCAACATCCAGAAAAATATGATGTTAATGCCCTAGAAGAACAAAGATGCATCTTGGTGGATGAAATGTAAAAGAGGAGAAAGGATATGTCACTCAAACAAAAGATGGACCTGACATTTTCTCTCCAAAGAAAAATTATAGAGATGCAGCCTTTGGTCAAGGAAGTACAGCCGAGATGGCCCACACTAAAAGGTATTTTAGCTCCCCACTCTCACAAGAACAGACAAAACCCAAATCATGCTGCGATAAAATTCTGTTTTTGCATTGTATTTTTAGATTTGTGCAAAGTTTTATGCGTATCACCACCAAGGACCTGATGGAGACCTTCATGACTGCCCTCTGTGAACTGCATTCCACCGATTAAACGGTTCCAGGCCTAAAAAGACTCAACAAAGAAATGGATCGTCTTTTACAGAGGTTTGATGAGAAGGTAATCAACAGTTTCTATGGTTGGACAATTTTAGAATATTTTAAATGTCAGCCTCCGAGCATAATTGCCTTCAAGGTTTTCGGAAAGTGGAAAAAACAAATCCTAGAGAAATTGTTTGTCAGGTTATAGAAAGCTTTATTATTATGATCAGAGGACGGACCCAGTGAGACTTAAAGATGCAGCAGCATATGGAGAGTAAAATGAAGCAAAATTTCAATTTGGCCAAAAAAAATGACTTGGGCAATTATGCTGAGGCTGACGATGTCATGGTTATAGACACATTTTTGAGTTCTGGTAAACACTGTAACAATGGGTGTCATGTAATTTGTGAGGTGGGTGAAGGGCATATTCATATTTATTATTAATAATCTAAATAAGGGTGTGCACATTACTCAGCGCGAGTACCTTTTGGTATAAATTTTAATCAATTTTACACTGTCTAATTCAACCATTTATCTAGATCCAATTCTAACATCAGCCTTATAAAGTCTGACTCAAACATCTACTTTTCATTGTTTCTTGAAAATTTAGATGAATGATTTCTGTTCTTACCGAAATGTATTTTTTGTACAAAAATTAAAATTGATCTTGAATTTCTACAACAAAATTTCACAATGGACAACTAGCAACGAGAATATAATAAGACATTTTTGTACTGTGCAGTAGAATAAAATACATTTACGCAACTTGCACAGAAAACCAAATGTGTTTCTATTTGGTTGTAAATTTAACATTTTAACGATGACCTATAATTTACTTTCACTTTAAATTTTGTCCCATTCATCAAGTTAGTTTTAACGTACCATTTAAAGTTAAACGTAAGGCGCGGAACGAACTCCCAGTGGGCGTACACCCTTAGAGCAACACTTTTCCAAAACTTGAATTTTTTAGTTGATCTCTTCTGTTGCCCTGAGTTTTGGTTGAACTTTTTCTTTTTTTTACAGTGTAGTCACGGCATCAGTTCTCGGGTCTGTGAAGCAGGTCTGGAGTTTAGCCTCGGCCAGGAGTGTCCAATCATCGCCACAAAGGGCCGGGACGCTGAAGGCTTTCGTTCCACACACTCAAACAGGTGTTTTCACTCAAGAGCAATCGGTGGGAAGGAATTCAGTGAAATCACCTGCTGAAGAGACTCGATGGAAAGCGTCTCTGCCCTTTGTGGTCACGATTGGACACGGCCGGCCAAAGCCAAAGG
This sequence comes from Pseudamia nigra, assembly GCA_029823295.1. Classification (NCBI taxonomy): domain Eukaryota; kingdom Metazoa; phylum Chordata; class Actinopteri; order Kurtiformes; family Apogonidae; genus Pseudamia; species Pseudamia nigra. The sequence goes on along the minus strand of JAQQAE010011692.1, from coordinate 7,537 downwards.
GTAAGATATGAAATGATTTCAAATACAAGGGGCATTTCTCACAGAACTTGCATTGATTTTGCACAAGTTGTACATTTCACAGGTCACTGTACAACCTGGTCAGTGCAAACATCAACTCCAACATGACGGACTGGCTTTGTTTACAGAACATAAAGATAAATATTGATTGATTGATTGAACATGACAAAAGGTCAGAATAAAAAGGTGCAGAGTTTTCAGACTCAAAGAACATAAAGAAGACATGTTTATAGTCCTTTTTACACAAGACAATACTAAAAATCAGTATTTGGGAGAATAACCCTGATTGACTGAAATTTCCTTTTTATGTCAGATTTATGCCATGTCTACAGGCATTTTGGAAAATGAACATTTACTTCCACATGTAAATTCCAGATCTGAGGAGGATTGCACCAAACCTAGATAAGGAATTAAGCCTGGATTTTCCAGAAATCCTGCCTGAGTCAGTTGCACAAAAGTAGAACAAATGAAGGCCGGTGCGGCGGCGCCGCCAACTAACACGCAGCGCTAGTGTTTTTGTTGCTTCATTGACATTATTTGTTTGAAATAATTTCATAGTTGTTCGCTGGATTATTTTTAATTCTTTTCTGAAATGGTGTGCACACATTTTGGTTAACGTGCTGTCTTTTTGTTTTGAGCGCCACAAAAGCCTGTGGAGGCGGAGCTTTTATAGCTGAAGGCAGGAAGTGGACCAGACCAACCACCAGGAAGAAGGGGGACAAGGAGGCTCCTTTGTTACTTTAAAGATTTCATTTCCATATGTAGTATATTATTTGTGGTCAATTTCCTTTTTAGTTATTATTGTTGGATTTGGTAAATTACTTTGAAAGGTGTTTGGGTTAATGGTTTATTGTGTATTTATTTTGGTCATTTGAATGTCCTCCTCATGTGTTTGTTTAGGCTAAACTACCTGTATCTACACCCCTGCTATGTGTGTGTGTCATGTGTTGGTCTTATTGTGTCGACACACTGCTTGAGTTGAGTTTGGTGTCGTTGGCTTCACTTAAATTGGGCCCTATTGTTTAGTTTATTTTGCACTTTGAAGATTTCTTTGCAGTCTGCAGTAATTTTTGTAGATCTTTTGTAACTTAAAATTTTATTAAATGTTGACTTTTCTCTGCTCGGTCCCAGACACCCAGCTACATCGCCACAGGACTTTATGCTTCGCAGCCAGCCCGGTTCGAGGCAGGCTGAGATTCATCCTGGTGACTCATGTGTCAATGCAGACATCAATACTATAAGATATCAATGTTTTCGTTTCGTGCCGTACAATGGTTTCCTTACATTCTGTAATGTATTTATTTTATACAGAATAACACTTGAAAAGATGAAAGAAAACGATCAATGTTTCAAATAGATTTTTGACATAATAGTCAGTGTGATATTGCACAGACGTTTTCAATTGTGTCCACAATTACACGGGTGCATATACAGGCTGACGTTCCATTCATCATGTTCCCTGTTCACGACGGCCTGCCCTTTTGTTGAGCGACGTGCTGGATGAAGAAGCACTAATAACCAGAGGAGCCTTCAGGCATGAGAGTATTTAAGGACCGATCAGACCACCTGGACTTTTCACATGAGATTTTGTTGGAGATGTATAGATTTTCACGCCTCCATTACCTATTTATGCAAACTGCTGGGCCCAAAAATTAAGCACAGGACAAGATGCAGCCAGATGGTTTGTGTCACACTGGTTTCTAGCAAGCAGCCAATTCCTGTTTTCGGTAGGCGATGCTGAAAATTTGAATAAGAGCACAATTTGCCACCTGATAAGATGCGTTTGCACTGAATTAAAATCATTTGCACCTGTCTTCATCACCTTCCATGGGCACAGAGGACCCATTCACATCAAGGAGGGCTTTTATAAGATCGCAGGCAACATGAACTTGACAATTACGAAAACAAATGTTACATTTTGTATTTCAGCTCTCCCTAATTTGATCGGTGCCGTGGACTGCACTCACATCCTTCCACACTATCAATGTACAGGTAAGAATGATTCACGTTAACTGTCAGCTCCATAAATTTTTTAAAGTACAGTAATAGACTAAATGTTTCACGTCATCTGTGATGCGGAGAATATAATTACCAGTAGAGACAAGTAGAGGAAAAATGGTCACGATTCCAGAATAATCCGTGCAAGCGCAATTTATGAGAAACACTCACAAGGTTAAACATTGTTGTTAGTGCATCTTTGACATGTGCTGCCAATTTTTCTCCTCTTTGTCTGTGAATTAAAACGATACTGTAATCTTAGGTGAGTTCTCCGGTGTGCTCCCGGGAGACGAACCCACTTCCAGACTCACAGAATTGGTCACAGTTTCAGTGCCTGCACCCCCTGAGGGTCTCCCCGGACAGGGCCTGTGATGGAACTGTGGCCTGCACAGTGCTTCACAACACCGCCACAACGCGAAAAGAAAGGCCTCCAAGAGTTGCGCTGGATATGGACTGGGACAACGCTGCCATTTTCCCAGATGTCAATGGATGATTCGTCAGAGAGCAGTATGTTGCTAATTATTTTGGCTGATATTGTTGTGATTAGCCTGTTCGATAAACCTAGTTGATGCCACTCTTTCCTGTGCAGGTGTATTTTATGATATTGCTGGTGCAGTACAATGTTGTCTTCCCAGATTATTGTCAAATTTCCCTTAAAATGACTATACTACACAAAGTGGAAATTTTGGAAAACTGTTATGGTACCAAGTACAACTTTGGTACAGGGGGAAGTTTTAAGGTCCATAACAGTAACACTATGCAACAAAAATGCATCAACACCATGTGCGCGACCTTTGATTATCCTGAACCGACGTGTCAAACAACAATCAACGGTCAAAGAAATCTTTATTATCCCCAGGGGGCAATTAGTTTTGCAGCCAGCAGTAAATTACATAAGGCATACAAACAATAAACATTTCAATGAAAATTTCAGTAAAACTATATGGAATTTTAAAAGGGCAATAGCAACTGGGACAAACAAGTTCTTATATCGGTCGGTTCTGCTTCTCGGCATCATGTGTCAGTGACCTGAAGTACGTACGTATGAAGACGACGTCTCGGGTCGGTCGGAACAGGATGCACTTTTCTCAGCATTGTGGTCTTATTTACCTCGTGAGGTTGCTCAGTGTTGTTCCTGCCACGCTGCTGCACAGTTTAATCACCCCCTGTAGCCACGATTTTAGTTTTTTGATAAATGGCCCGAACCAACAGATAAAAGAGAAAGTGATCACTGATTCAATAAAACATCTTCATAAAAGTGCTGTCGACATTAAAATTACAAAGCTAGTGATAAAAATACAACCGGTGATGAGCCTTTTTACAAATGGATTCAACATGTGGCTCAAATATCATTTTCTCATCAATGAGAATTCTGACATTTATACTGTGACACCTTTAACGGCCTGATTTTCAGTGCGGACCGGGGAGGCAGGTGCAGGATTTTTACTAAAATCCAACATCATCTTTGTTTTTTTTTTACATTGACATGTAAAAAAAGAGGACTGACACCATTTCTAAAATCTGTCGCCACGGGGCCGTGGTCAGTTTTCTTCTGGCTCAGCAAAGAAACAATAACAGAGACATCTGCGAATGTTATGACATGATGCCCCACATGTCGGCTCTGACGAGCATTTCTGTATCGAACCAATAACGGTGCAGACGAAACACAACCTTGGGGTGACGCAGTAGATGATAAAAGAACATTTGATAAAACACTGTTGACCTTCACACATTGTGAACATTAAAAAAAACATTGGCTTTGACCCTTCATAAGAAAAGCATAAGGTTCATAAGGTGGAAGGCAACTAACAATCACTCTTGGCATTACAATAAGAGGAAATGCCATGAAATACCTTACACTGTTAAGGTTTTACTATTGTTTACATGCTTGCAAAACACTTCAGAACGTAAGTATTCCTGAGCCTCGTGCACCCAGTGAGGCGGAACATTATCTAGCTGGCTGGGAGGTGCCCAGCTTGAGGCGGGCGGTAGCCGTCCAGTGAGATACTATGACGTCTCCCACCGTCGAAAACAACCCCTGGCGCCCAGCTCTACGCCAACTGATCACTGGTGAAGTGTTGTTTCCTGTGTTTTTCTGTCATGTGACATGAAACTGGAGTGTCGTCTTCAGGGCGCAGGCCTGGGTAATGTGTCTCATGCAGGAGAACCCCCCCCCCTCTCCACAGCCCCGATAGGATCCACGGGAAAAGCAAAAGCCAGTACTGCTTGGTATCGGTGTGTCGCAGGAGCTGCCAGATTGAGGTTTGAGCACAACTTCAGACTGCCTACCGGACTCCAGCTCCAGATTTCTTTTCGGGGTTTTCTCCCTTAGCCCTACCCATATTGGGTCTTACCACAAGGCAGTGGAGGTTTTAAATTGGAGTTTTCCTTCTCCTAGGTGGGTCGCCTCACCGTTCTAACGAGTCCCATCTATCTGAAGCACTGGTTTTGGGGCGCCGGTAACTCGCCCTTGCCCCTTCTCCTGTCAGTAGTAACAGTTCCGCCACGGAAGGCCGGGAGTTGGACTTGGCTGTCAGAGGCTCTTTGAGACGCTCGCCGTCGGGGCATTTTGTAGAAGGTAGGAGCTCACTCCCACCCCTGGCGTAACAGCTTTTGGAACCTGCAAACACTTTTTTCATGTTTGAAATTACAAACACGGCTGCTTCTTTCCGTTGAAGAGCAGAGGAGACGCAGCACTTCTTATAGGTTTGGCATGGTCACGATCGCGTTCTACAGTGTATTTATGCAGGACAGTGTGGATGAACACTTCTGAAAATGATCTTGTGTGTACGATGTTAAAATTGAAAATGGAGGGGGAAATATCTGCTTCCTCTGGGCCCATATTGACATGCGCATGTAACTTAAAAACCTGTGTAACTTGGCCACCATGTGTTGTAACGTTCGTTTTGTTAGGAGGCTCAGAGACCAGCAAAGATGCACAAAATGACGATTAAATTAGATATGGACAGAGAGAATCTCCCTTTTTCCCTTCCTCATTATTTTTTCCCAGTTCTGAGACAGGCTTACATCTACTGTTATTAAGGAATGTGATGTGATCGACACTGCGTTTATACACTGAGCCCATTTACATGACTACAACAATCCGATACTTTGGAGTATTCGGGTAATTGTAATACATGGATCTGAGGTATTTACAGTGCTGTGACAAAGTTTTCTTACTCCCCTCCTGATTCCTTACTTTTTTGTATTTTTGTCACACTTAGATGTTTCAGATCATGAAACAAATTGAAATAGTTCTTAGAAAACACAAGCAAACACAAAATGCAGATTTTAAATGGTTTTTATTTTTAAAGGGGAAAAAATGCAAACCTACATGGCCCTGTGTGTGAGAAAGTGGTCAGGCTGAAGGGCACTTGGGTTCTGCAGCAGGACAACAATCCAAAACACAAGTCCACATCTGAATGGATTAAGAAAAACAAAAAGACTGGCGTGTCCTAGTCAAAGTTCTGACCTGAATCCCATTGAGATGCTGTGGCCTTAAATAAGGTGGTTCATACTCCAAAACCCTCCAATGTGGCTGAATTACAACAATTCTGCAACGATGAGTGGGACAAAATCCCTGTGAAACTTTGTAAAATACTCACTGAAAGTCATCGCAAATGCTTGATTGCAGTTGTTGCTGCTAAGGCTGGACCAATCAGTTGTTAGGTTTAGGGGGAAAACACTTTTACGCACAGGGTCACGTACATGTACAGTAGGTTTGGATTTTTCCCCCTTTAAAAATAAAATTCTTCATTTTAAAACTGCATTTTGTGTTTACACGTGTTTTTCTTAAATGTTTTACTTGCATTTGTTTGATCTGAAATATTAAAGTGTGACAAAACTACAAAAAAGTAAGAAATCGGGAAGGGGGCAAACACTTTTTCACAGCACTGTGCATTCAGAAATGCATGGAAAAATCCTGCTTAGCATGTTCGTACGCACATACATAGTGACATTTGACTTCCTGTGATTTTCAAAACCTCCTGTATTTCCTCCCATCGAGAAGTTGAGGGTTTTCATTTTATTTTAGATGAAATTTATCTTTCCTTCACTCCAGAAGTGTTTCACCGTTTTTGACAGTTTTCTTTTGCACATGTACAGATTTAATGTATTTTATTTGTATAGCGCCAATCATAGTCAACAATTATCTCTAGGCGCTTCACAATTCAAGGCCGAAATCTCATGACTATACAGAGAGTAAACCCAACAGAACCACCGAGAGCAAGACAAGGACGACGGGGGAGAAAACCAGCGGCTCAGGGTAGGCGGCCATCTGCCTGGACCGGTCGGGGTTAGAGGGTAGGGTAGAGATAGAACAACACAAACACTGGACGAATGAAATCAATCAGATTAGCGGGAGAAATCCAGCTGTGTTCGATTGTTCCTTGTATCATTTCACAGCTATTCTGAATTCTATCAAAATCTGTCACTTGTTGAATAATGTTGCTAACAGACAAACGTCTCCCTGGGACCCTGACTCAAAAATCCACATTTCAAAAGTCCACATCCAACACATTATTGTAACATTTTTTACCATGTTAATATATAAATCTCAAAGTTAATAAGATGTATAACAAGGGACCTCAAACTGAAAAAAAAAATGATACAATGAACAAAATAATCATCATAATAAAACCATCAAAATTGGCAATAATTAATTTTTAAAAAAAGCAACACAGTATAAATGCTCCACAGGTTCTGATCCTATGATTCAGCTTGAGTATGTGAGGGAAATATGTGTCTTTGTGTGTTAAATGCGTATGTTATATGACGTTTCAGTCTGGAGGGTCAAGTGTAAATGAATTCAGATTAATTTTATGTCCTCACTGAGTACATAATGAAACGCATCTGTCAGGCGGATGATGCTCTAAGGAAGACAAGGTAGTCAAACTGTCAGCAAAGTAAAAATACTCACTCTTACTAACCTGTCGGTAAAAGAAAATTCTTTAAAACATGCAGATATTTGAATCATCATCTTCCTGAAAAACCCACCGTGCACCTGTTTTAATAAGTTCTAGATTACGTTTACGGTCACAGGTTGACGATTTCCAAACCTCAGTTCATGTACATCACTGGTTCCAGCCTGGTGCCGCCCACCGTCATGAACATGGAGCTTGTCAAGGTTTTGTTGTGAGTGACACTGATGTGACACGGCATCTCTGCAGCTTCACCTCATAAACACAGAACATGGTGAGTGATTTCAGGCTTCCTGCACCGGTCCCTGAAAGCACCAGCCACAGTGGACAAGCAGCAGACACTGTGGACACACAAGAAGTGGAGATTATTTCTGTGACATCCGGGAGACATTTAAGAAGTGCGGTAGAGCGCAGATTGTTCTGACATTTGTTGTTTTGTGATTGGAGGTAGTAACAAGTCCCCTGCTTTAATCAACACCTTGTGGTGGAGGGGTTTGCGTGTCTGAGTTATGTTGTCGGGGGGCAATTTGCCCCCATTAGGGTCTCCCAAGACAACTTGGTCCTAGGTGACAGGTCAGACTAAGAGTGATTCAGAAAATCCT